>NW_010579861.1:44279-82962 GCF_000705375.1 Tinamus guttatus | reverse complement strand
TGCTCTAGAAAATACATGCTATATTAACTACACTATAATTTACTTGCCTGACTCCCTTCACAAGAAATCCTTTTTTAATGAACTTTGCTGCCAAAGAGCCTCTAAGGAAATTTGTTGTTTTATGCAGCACTTCCTTCAAGTTTACCTTGAAAACAGAGGCAAATTGTTTCTTAAAAAAAAAAAAAGCTGCTAATATTAAAAACAAATCTGAATCTCCTACTGATTTTTTTTTTTGAAAAGGAGCATCTTGTGAACCAAGACAAACATGTGAGGCTTGGTTCATGACCAGTAAAAACACATACTCTAAATATGAGTGGACTGCAAGCAACCCTAACCTTCACTACTGATTTCACAAAGTGTTTTCACAAGAGTTCAGCTTCTGTTAAATTTTCTGCCTACGTAAGATACTAAAAGTGACTAAAACCAATCTCCCAATTAGAAGGTCCACTGCACATAATATAAAGCCCAAGCAACAAAAATGATTCATGCAGCAGAAATTCAACCCAAATAATATATCCTTTTTTGTTCACTTCTTCAAATTGATTCATGATTGATTTCACAACTAGACTGTCAAAGGTAGACTATTGCCAAGAACTTCTTTATAAGAAAGAAGCAAAGGAGGAAAGAAACAAAGAAGGAAAAACTTGTAGGAACTTTAGACTTTAAGTCCCATTCAATTCTTCAGTCATGACTGCTAGTTTGTCCTTGCCCAGCAAAACATCAGCACATACAGAACCAGTATCTTAGTGGCTTCATTTCAGTAGGACCATCTAAAATCAGATTCATTTATTTCCTGACCATGCTAAATTAGCTCATCCACAGTCCTGCTGTGCAGTCAGGACAAGGACAATCATTGAAAGAGGGCAAGAAGTGCTCTCTAAGTTTGCAGAAAAGGTCTTCCCCCATGGATCTTAATTGTCAGGATGCGGCCCTGGATATCCTAAAGTGATATAACAAATGGCTTCTTCAATCTATAGTGTTATTTTCATCGATATCATATGTAATAACACATCTTTTTATATGTTTATAAAAGGAATATTGAAACTGACTTTCTAGGAAAATGTCTACATATTTATGTGTACATGAAGACCATTCCTGTGTATATGAAGAAATTAAAGATGTACCACAGTCATGCAAGTGTGCAAATAGAGATGTCTGGTGCCTTTCCCATTGGGGCTTTTGATGCAAACCACTTGAAAGCACAAGCATTTATAAATATCCCTTTGGCATCATCTAAGCAACAGAAAACTTCCTTTTTATATTACAATTTTTAAAATCTCATCAGTTTCTGCTTAGTAAACTGTTTGTGGCAGAAACTACGTTGCCTTGTGAGACCATACAGCACCTTACATGTTTTTAGAATAGCTAATATAAATAATAATGAACTATAGTATTTTAAGTGTTTTTATCAATGTAAAATTTACATGGCAATCACAGAAAAGATCACAGGGCTAAATACATTACCCTATAGGCAACATCTTTTGACTTAGAGCATCTGAAACAGCTACAATAAAATAAAACACTAAGGCAACTTTTTGAGGCCAGCTTAAGAAGTTACAGATCATATCTTCACAATCAAGACACCTCTTCAAGTACAGCACAAGCAAGTGTAATGTAATGAATACTCAAGAAATTTAGTGCTAAGACAACAGATTCATAGACCTTCTGCTCTCCACAGTATGTGCATGTAAAAGACATGAAAAAGAAAAAGTTAATAAACTGAGGTTTCCACTTAAAAGCAAATGCTTCCACTGTGGACTAAACTTCTTACTGGAGACGTCTGTTTATCACTTTCTCTCTGATTACACTGAAGCAGACTTCCAGATGTAAACAGAAAGCAAAAATTTTAAACTAAACACAAAGATTGTCACATAATTTTCTCATGGCTAATGCGAAAAATAACATTTAGCGCATCTATTCCAAACCAAAGCACTTTTAAACAAGATTTTGGTCTGTGTTATAAACTTGTGTAATGAGAGGAACTAGTGGAATATGATCAGTTTTATATTTACAGATCTCTCTGTCCTCACAGCTCATCGTATTCATGAACTGGACTCGCCCTACTAGCATTAACGGCACAATTCAGTCAGACCATACTTTTTTTTTTTCCTCTGTCTCTATCCTCTTGTGCCCATTTCTTATGGCATTTTTATTGCTTTCTGAAGAAACTTCTTAAAATGTTTCACTTCTTGTCCATTTTATATTTTTAATTTTGTAAAGGAGCATACTTAGCTCCATTATATGCTACTGACAATTATTTAAATACAGCTATAGCACCTACCATCTATGAGAAAGAAAAAGGAATCTTCAACATCACCACAAAATATTTCAGTTGTTGCTTATTTTTGTTATTTATTTCTTTATTTTTAAAGGTGATTTATTACACAATGACCTCTTCATCCAAGCACTTTCATTGAAAGAAATACACTCAAGGCAGCAAATTTACCTCCCTAGAGAAGTTATACTTGTCTATCACCCACACTGTCTGAGGCAGGCTATGGCAAGACCTATTGGATCTGGTTGTCATTATCCTAAAAGTCAAAGTAGTGAATGGATCATTCTGGGGGGGGGGGGGGGGAAAAAAAAAAAAAAAAAAACTGCCTTCCCCAGATTGGAAATTCCCTCACAGTGTGCCAGAACACAGTGGCCCCACAGGGACACTTAAGTTGATTTCCTGTCTTTAGTCCTCATGGAGATGCTGATGAAATATGAACTGCTGTGAAATTCTCCAATGTAGAACTCAAAAAAAAGCGGCAAGGGAGAAGACCCATCAGTGCGAACATTCAGAAGATACTTCTTTAAGAAACTTCTGACCTTCCCAACAATCAACCACTGAAGCAAAGGTCTGTATCATGAAATGTTAAGTAGCAGCAAAAAGCTGATTTTTCCCACTCAACGCAACACTTTGATATGCATTAGAACCAATCAAATGGAGCCAAAAGGGACAGTGTGCCCCATTTAGAAAAAACAAAAACAAATATATTTTACCCTATTTTAGTCTTAGCAATATCCAAAGTAAACTTTGTGACTTTGTTCAACATCCTTCTAGAAAATAAACTGGAGCCATTTGCCAGCAACAGCCTATATATTGATGTGGTTCTAAAAGAAATGTGGAGGGTTTGAGTGGGAGACAAACTGTCAAACAACCACTAATTAGTTTTTATGATGTGACTCATAGCTTAGTAATTTCCCAGAATTTAATCACAGTGCACCCAGAAAGATCAATTAAAGAACAGGCTCAGAATTTGTTAGAGCCCTATGTGTAACCAAGGAAGGCAATGACCTCAGCAGCTCTGCCACAGAATTTTATGAATGAACAAAGAAAGGATTTAAAAGGTAAGTTAAATTCATCTTGTGTTTCTTTGCAGACCTCTTCATTGTTTTTCCAAAGTAGTGAGTTTCTAAAGTGAACCATTGAAACTGAAGGATTTCATGGTATAGTTACTGTTTATTTTACCAGTGCACTTACACACGTGATCATTATGTGTGTGACTTGAATTGCTCCGTTATTTTTAGTTAGATCTTCTTTTATGTTTCTGTCTATAAAAAAGGAAGGAAAAAAAATCAGAGCAAAAATAAATTCCTTTAGATTCCTGAACAGGCAACACCATATCACTCTATCAAAACGAGCAATAGGGAATTTAAGAAAAAAAAAAGACTTTTTTTTTCCTTTGTCCTTCCTCCTGCCTTCTTTCCATCAAGGATCCTTTTCAAACACAGAATGAAAATTCTGAGAACTTTCATTCACTTCTGAAAACGTTTACACATATTTACCTGATCTGAATCATCTTGCTGTTAATTTTGTTCTTTCATGCAAATTATACAGTATAATCCAGATGAGTATGGCATGGCTGTGATGAAAACTTCATGGTTTGCTTGTCTGTCTGTTTTTCAATTTGCAAAAAAATCTCTCTTTCAATAAATGCTCAGAAAGAAAAGGATTTAACTTTTTTTTTTTTTCCTCCCGGCCAAATTAAATGAAACAATATATTGAACTGGTATAAAGACGTGACAGATTTTGGAGATCTGCTAACCCTGATATGATTATTTCAAATAATATTTGCATATTAAAAGCATTAAATGCATAGCCGTGCTTTTCCTTACAGCAGTGTTCAGCCCTGGACTAAATACTTCACAGAGGAAAGTGAAAAAGAGGCAAAGGGTAAAAGAGAAAAGGGAGAACAGGGGAGGAGGAAGGGAAAGGGAAAAGAAAAAGAAAAGAAAAAGAAAAAGGAAAAAGGAAAAGGAATATGCTGTCTAAGAAAGCATAGAAACTTTCAAGTTGGTCCATATGCATTTAAATGAAAATGATTCTTCAAATAAAATTCAACTCATCTATTAACCAAGCATACAGACAGACTTACTCTCTTTGTACCATTTTTGCTAAATACTTCCGCAATTCTGTTTGTGCAGCTACTTTGTGCAAAGAACAGAGGCTGAAACTTTGAAACATAAATGACAAATCGGTAGGCCAGAGGTTCTGTTTTAGAAAAAAATAACTCACAAAAACAAACAAACAAAAAGGGCAGGAAGAACACCAGTGTTAACGAAAGTTCTCCTGGTCAGAAGAAAATGCAAGCACTTGCTGAGACCAGTCCACAGCAGTCAGGGTCGGGAGCATGATGGAAGCCCACACAGCCGAATCTGTTGCTACGATGTCACTGCTATGCGATACACAAGCCTATTATATGACACTGTCATATAACTCAAATAGAGTTCTCTCAGATAGAGAAGACTTTGAATCTCGAATGTTTCTTCCTCTTCTCTTCCCTTTCATTGCAAATCCTAATGCAAGGAAGAGTTTGAAACCCAGATGGCTGCTCTGACATTCTCCAACTTCCTCAGATGAACAGAGCTCCTCAGATGCTGGGAGGGCATCAGGCCCTTGATTTTTTATGAATAATAAAATATTCACCAAGAGGGATTTGGAGAAGAGCAAGGATAGAGAAAAGGCACTATTAGCCGAGCACTCTTCGGATACAGGAGAACCAGATTCAGGTCTCTGCTCTGAATTAGAGCAGGATGTTCACAAATCTGCTTTGGGGACAACGCAGTTTAAAGCGCTCCTCCTCATCCGGAGACAGAACAGAAACATGTTGAGTAATGAGAAACTGCACACCTAGCTCTGCATCTGCACCAACAGCTTCATTTTCAAGAGTTCACAGCTCCCCTCAAATCGCATTACAGACCGAGTTTAAACGCTAATTATGGAGCATGTGCATATTAATTTTCTGCTTGCTTCTCTCCCTAAGTAATGGGAATGCTTTTAAATGCCTTTTGTTTGGTTTCTTCTGGGCTTAGCTGGTTTCTTAATATATTACAGGGCACTTCCTGCACTGCTTACAGAAGCAGATTTCCCACTGCTAGTGGGAGTTTTCCCTGAGTAAGGACAGCAGATTTGCTCCCCAGGGAGTAAACTGATCTTTGGATCTAGCTACCCTGAAGATATAGCGGAAAGAAAAGCAGATATGCCTCTTGTGCAAGGTTTGCTACTGTATTGCATCTTTGTCGGTTAACCCATCCAAGAAAAACAAAGATGAAACATTTTGCTGTAATAATCCTTTCAATTACGGCTCTCCTTCCAGTGAAACAGCTGCTTGCTACAATATACCTTTGTCAGGGAACTATTTATTTCCCAGAAAACATTTCTATAGTTGCTGTGACAGAAGTGATAAGCCAGATCCATGGAAGTAGCAGAAATGATAGAAGCAGTGAGCAAAGTCTGATTGACTCTACATTAGCAAAGAGGTACCTTCTCCAAGGGTACAACTCATTTTTCCCTCATGACAAAAAAGTCCACTCAGTTTAAAACACTTCTTTTCTTCCTGGTGTCTCACTCACTACAAATGTTAGTGAAGCACAACTGCAATAGTTGCATAAACCCGTGCATGTGCATGGTTAAAAAGGAAACACAAACAAAAAAACCCAACCAACCAGACAAAAAAAATCCCACTCCAATAGCTTCTGTCTGGACCTGTGGTTTTTGCACGGGCCCTTAAAAGCCTTCTGGAATGCCAGTGTGATAAATATTTGATGGACAACCTTTAGCTTAATGACAGGATCAGGTACTTCTCTGGGAAGGGAAGGACAGATGAATCAGCACCTTATTAGTGCCCTCAGCTCAGCACATGTGTGCACACATACACTCTCGCCACACAGCCTGCTCAGTGACTGATGCTTATTTATTTCACTAACAACTCCAACTCACATTAACTGTCATCATGGAGTATAAACAGTAATGACACAAAGCATTATCATGAATAATTTAGTGCAAGTTTAGCGAGTGCTCGTAAATGAGCAGCTTCCTTGCTGCAAATTCAGTGTGCGCGATTGCGGCTCCATACTCCTTACATACATTTCAGCAAGAGGAGGGGACATCCTTCTTCCACCTCCATATTTCCAAGTGATCTGAAAACCTTCCTTGTTAACTGTGTCTCCTGAAGCAGATACTTCTGCAAAACCAGGGAAATAAAGAGAAGCGTCTGCAGGTCAGAAGCCAGAAATGCAATAAGGTACCCTTACAGATATTTAGAGGATACAAACACTAAAACCCAAAAACAGCTCCAGATTCCTGCTCCCAGGCATGAGCTCCCCCTTTCTCCACCAATGCCAGGCAGATTCTAAAGGTTCACCAAGTGCCAGATATGCACCGTATATATCTACCCCTCTCAGCAGACACATTTCAAGATGCCAGGGTTTGCATGGCCAGCCAGATTTCGAGTTCCTCCTCAAACTGTAACACTGAAATTCCGCCAAGGGTAATGCCCCAGAGCACCACTAATTTCGCACTCATGAAAAGAATAAAGAAATGGTCAATTCCTCAAGTAGTGGGAGCACAGATCACTACACTGTGATCAAGGAACAGCACCCTGACCCCCAAACACATAAATTCACACAACTAACAAGGAAAGACAGACCACTTAAAGCAAAAGGCGAATACACAAGCACAAAAGAAACTGCCACTATGACATGGTAAAGTTGTGTTGACCTACAGAGAAGTAAAAACTACCTAGATCTCTACCTAAGGCTCTCCAAATTCCTGGGGATTCAGATTCTGGATTCACATCTGTCACAGATACAGGATCAGCCATAACAAGTCAGCCTTAAATCTCTATTTTAATCAAAGAGGTCTAGATATCAAACACTTACTATGCTCTGGAGTCAGCACTGTTTTCCAGCATAACACACATGACATCTTTGGACAGGAGAGAGAAAATACAGAATAAAACTAAAATTCACACTCAGCATTCAATTTGAGGAACACATCAGGTCATTCTCTGGCTGCTCAGAACTCGTTTAAAATAAAAGGAGATAGGATGAGAAGGGAAATTCCGGAAGAAATATATATTATGTATGAACTTAAAAGAAATTCAGTTTACCTCAGTGGACTAATTTCTGGTATTATCAGACAGTAATTCATAGCAAAAAGCTGGTGCTAAGGCACAGCAATGAGAAGTGATGCTGACACCATCACCCACCTTGCTAGCTAAGACAGCCCTGGGCTCAATTCTTAATGCTTCTTCAGATATCTCATTAACTGAAGTTCTGTGTGGAGGATTAGGGGCAAGCTTTACTGTTGGGTGACTATATGAATTCAAACAGGGCAGTATCAAGAGCACAGTAAATGGGAACACCTGCACTTCCCTTAAAATGTCACACACTGTCTTTATTGGAATTCCTATCACTTGTAGGTCAATCATAATAATAATAAAAACACATACTTAATAGGTTGTTGTTTTTTTCCCCCTCTACCTTTATGAGACCACAATTAAATATGGTAGCTCAAAATACAGTGGTATTAGAAATGGGAATAAGGGAACTATAAAGTTTTTAAAATAAAAATCAGATATAAGGAGCTTTATATTCTGCCCACTATTTTATTTTCAAAATCTAAGCCTATTCCTGTAAGAGAACCCCTCTTCCAATACACAGGAATGTGTAGTTCTTCTGATTCTTGAACACAGTACAGTACTGATGATGCCCCCAAATTTTCCAACACTGTCCATGGCCTCATCCAAGCCACTGGAAAGTTTCAAGCCTACAACAGTTGATTGAGCCTAATGTAACTGCATAACCCACCAACTCTGGGTTAACTCTGGGCGGTAACCCTCTGCCCAGGGACTGTTAAACCAAGACTATTCCTATGCCACAAGGTAATTAGGCTGACTGACTGCTCCTATAGCAGGAGAGAGCACTGCGTATCCTGCAAAGCTGTAGTCCACGCTGAAGCCCTCCATGAAAAAAATTCTGTTGTCTTATGTCTCAGTGGTTAAAGTCTCAAGTCACACCGAAAATCATCTTTAGGAGGGCCAGCACTGGCCAACACCTGAGTGTTAATGTTCACCTAGGGTTTGCTGGAGATATTACGCATTTGATTTGGATCACATGGATTTGTATGTCTCAGCTGGGTCATCAAATTTTACTCTCGATTATCACAAGTGACCACATGATATATTCTGGTTCATAAATGCATCATTTTCTGCTTGAACAGGATCCTTATCCTCACCATCAGAAGTTGACATGTAGAAAATTCCTAGTCTGCAGACTGCCAGTCTGTATAAACTCTGCATGCTATGCTAGCATTCCCTTTTAACTCAAAAAGCCTTTTCCCCTCTCTGCTATCCTTTCTTCCTGGTACCCCCATGTCCTGCAGACTTCAGTTGCCTCAAGATATCTATATACTCTTTTCTTCCAAATGTATTCTAAAGCGTGAAAAGTATGAGTTCACTGTGTTTAATGCTCAAGACCACTTCCCTGCCCTTTTTTAAATATATGAGTTAACATTTTTATTCTTTGGTCGAGGGTACCACATTCACTTTCAGGAAGGAGATTACTCATCCTTCAAAACTTAATCATTTAAAGTCCTTGGATCTTATATTTCACAAACTAATTTTCCTTTTTTCAGCCTCCTTCCTAGTAGACCCTTTTGTCTTTGCCCATGATTGCCAGTACTGTTGTACTGCCCTTATTCAAAACTAGATTTTTTTTAGTTTTGACCATAGCTTGATTATGTTTAATTCCTACTCCAACCCCATTGTATTAGCAGCTAACACTTTTTAATTATTGAATATTCATGTAGTTAAAGACTTTTTTTATTCTTTGTTTTCACTTCCTTTGCAGAGTGTAAACTAGCTTGATTTTTATAAATTTTTCTTCATCCAGACGCTTCCTGACTTCTAAGATGGTTTCTTTACAGATTATTCCTTTTTTACTCATTCCTTGCAAATCCTCTGTTTATTCTCAATGCTCTTTGTGGGGGTGGCTGGTCAGAAGTTAGGTCTGGAGTTCACTCCTAAAAGCCACCATTGCTTAAGACGGAAGTTCAAGAAAGGTTATTGCATTTTTAACTAGAGAATGACACCGCATTCAAATGCTTGAGCTTTTCAGCCACTGTCTAGTTTCCCTCACCTTATTTTGCATGCAAGGTTAAGAAAACCTTAAAGACTATTTTTTGTTAACTTTGGATGGCAAGTAGAATAGTGATGACCAACTCTGACATCTTCAGTGCTTCCAAAACCAATTTTAAAATAACACCGCTTCTTCACAAGTCTACAATTGTTTAAGAAATTGTTTGCACTGGGTAAAGCTATGGCCGTACTTATTAGGATCATTCATCTCCCAATTCATAATATCCCATAACAATTCCACATTGATTTTATTGTCTAGTATTGCCCCAAAACAACCAGAAACCTGCCAAATTTTACCTGTGTCCTGCAAGATAAATTTGAATTCAGAATGGTTTTACTATATTCACTGGTTCACTGGTTTGCAGAGCTAAAAAGCTAAATCATTGCTGAACAGATAGCCCGGCTCTCCAAATCACTGTCACACACCTATGGCAGGCAGCAAAAGGGTCCCCAAGGCAAAGTCCAAAAGCTAGGCTCGCTTTTAATATACTGTCTATATATTGCTGGTCGAAATCAGTCATAGAATGAAATTGTGAGACTTTTCAATCATTTGTGCATTTACAAGCTAAGAAAGTACATGCAAGTTAAGTGGGAGAAATATTAGCTCTTCTTCAGAACTCAGAACGAGAAGCAATTTCTTAAGTTTTACTTCTCTGACATATTCAGCACCATTTTCCATCAAAACCTGTAGAATAACTTAATCAGAATTCATCTGTATGACATGATCCATACTCAGCCATATCCTACACTCCAAGATGCTGCTATTTTTATGTGATTTTGTGAAATTAATTTTCATAATTTCATTATTTAATTCAAATGAAAAACCTGACAAGGTCATTCTGAGTTTAAAGTCCTTTCACAACCACAGTAAACATACATTAGAACCCAAATTTGTCAAAGTGTCCGTATGTGGCACAGCACTCTTGTCAAGTCCTAGGCTTCAGGAGCTGAGTCTGAAGTATTCTTCTTATCCTTGTCTTCCTCTAACTGAGGACAGAAATTCCTCCTTAGGCTTTAGTGGAGCTAGTTGAGAGGACTGCTAGTTTAGGACAATCTCTTAATTTAGCATATTCTTTTTGGATTAGTTTCCATTTTTTTTTCATTGCTACCTTCTGAATGTATGAAATAATAAAAGCTTTATTTTGTATATACTTTCTAGAAAAAAAAGAATAAACTAATTTTTAACGATTTTAACACTTGCATGAAGTAAAACACAAAAGGAAAGTCTAGAAAAGTGTATTTTATAAGCTGCATAATGTACAACAAATTGAGATTGATATGATTATGTGTACATGTAGTCTATTAAAAAAATAGTGTTACTGCCAAAACCAAAAGTTTCTGAGAGCTCTTCTCTGTTTATCTGAATTAATTCTCTATAAAATAAACTTGGTGTTTACCCATATCTTGAGGTAAAAAGGGAACTTTATTTCCCCTTTATTTACTGCTAGAATTCAATTAAATAATGAGATATTCAGTTTCAAGCTGTGTAGCACAAGGGAAGTAGGCTTGTGATCAACTTGAAATATTAACAAAATTCCTCACTTCTTCACTTACCACAACATATTTCATTTTCATTTTACTAAACTGATTTCAATTTTCTAAAACAAAAGGTCTTTTCCATTTAATTTAATGCATCTCTCCTCAAAAGTCACCCAGATCTGACTGCAAGACCTTTCTTTCAATGCCCTCTGTAGCAAAAGCATTATCCCTCTTTTCATTGAATCTCTTCCAAAGATCTGTCTTCCCTGACAAGCACACAGAAATAAGCCCATTTCAATTATTTAATTTGAAAATAGATTTCTAACTCTTTGATTATCCTTGTTTCTACAATCACTACATCCACTCTTTGCCTCATTGCAAGATTTCACACACAGCTCCAAAAACATTGCTGACACATAAAATAACAGTGAAAATGGAAACAGGTGATGCACCATCCAATCAAGAACTTAATGGGAGTCCCTGTTTACAATTTATTTAGTGGAGGCCAAAAAGTGAAATAACACAGAAACTATTCTTGATTATCAAAACTGTCATGTTTTGATGATAAATAATGAGAAAGTACACAGCATCATTCATTAAAAGTTCTCTGGCATGTAAAGTGAAAGAGGATTTCTGAGATTGGTTAATTTAAAAATATTGCTTCATTTTTTACTCATCCGTTGCTAAAATTTCCATGACTAAGTACTCCAGGATTTGGCCCACTGATTTGAAATAACACACTTCACTATTCATTCCCATGAGAATACTTATAATGTTGAAAGTGGAGAAACCTAGCTGAGACACAGCATTTTGAGCCAAAAGATGTTTATGTAGCAGGTTGGCATGCCTCCATTGTAAAACACATGCACTATCCAGTAGAAATTGCATTTTTAATTGCTCAAAAGCATTTTCTGAGTTATGAATACACCTCCATACCAATGCTTCCAGCTTGTACAAAGGCATTCAGTACTATGAGGACAACACAAATAATTCTCTACTACTCTTTAGTCAGCATCTCTATTATTTCTCAGAGAACTATATATGAACTTAAGGACAACAAGTATTAAATCTTTAAAAAAAAAAAAAAGGATAGTGTGAAGATTCCCCCAAATTACTGTAGGTGCGAGTTAAAAAGCTGCTAATAAAGCAGGTACTCTGTTGGACATATACATGGCAGTATTGAATAAGGTGTTCACATGATGGGGAAAAAAATAATATTAATTGAAAAAAAAAATCTCATCTGGATCAATACCTACCCAAAACCTCTTGTGCTATATTTGGTGACCCAGATCTGCCCCTGCAACCTTGCATCTTGCAGTTCTGTGCACATTACTCTAAATCACAAGCCCTTCTAAGTCCTTAACCAAAATTAACAGTTTTTGTTGTTGTTTTGTTATTGTTATTGTTTTGTTTTATTGTTTTTGCTTTACATGTTGACTGGCTACAAAGTCCTGTTTATTCATATCTAAGACAATATAATTTATTAACTGAAATAAAGGAAAGTTGACAAACTAAGTAAATGCAAATTCATCTCTGTTACAGAAAAAAAAGTCACACAAAACAACTATATAAACTATTTAAACAACTATTAAAACAAGCTACGGATCCCAGACAAGACAAATACAAGTAGGCACATAACGGCTTTTCTATTACCAAGCCCTTGCTATGGACAGCGATCTCACTGTAGACGATACTAGAAAGAGGCAAAAAAATACTAAAGGAACAAACTTGCAAAGTCATATGATTTTAAGTGGCAATTGTACAGCAAGTTACATTGTATGAGGCTTTTAGTGGCATTCGGACTATTTCAGAGAGGTTGGGTTCCTCCCCAGTCTAGCGTTTCTAACCTTTCAGGGTATTAAAAAAAAAAAAGAAAAAAGGAAAAAAAAAGAAAAGAAAAGCTAATCTAGCTGACTCTGTCCATGACAGACATGACAGATGATGGGGATTTGCAACCCTATAGCTAAGAAAGCCAAAGCTTGGTGGTGAGAGTTAGTATGAACTGAGTAACTGTAAGAAGGTGATGAAATGCAAAAACAGAAGGAAGTGCAAGAGGTAAGGATGCTGGTCAGAGATGTGGTAGCTGGTGAGCTGAGTTAGTCATGAGAAGACAAGGAAAGGAAAGCTTTGTGAACTTAGACCAACAAGTTCAAAAGACTAAAACGACTTAGTAAAATAAAGCAAAGACTTTATGAAAAATTATGTCTGGAACAAAACAGAACTCAAAGAGAGGACTCAAAAATGTTATTTAAGTAAAGGAATTGAAGTAGATTTTTTTTAAAAAAAGAGAAGGAAAGCAAAATATACTGCTACAGCAGCATTTATTTTTTCTATTTGGAATAAAATTTGTCTTATTTAACTTTTGACTCTTTGATTTAATAGTGGTTTGGCTGTTTTTAGTTAAAATAGTTATAGATTTCCTTTTTCTCTCCTATTCTCTGGACATGAAAAGTCTCTCAACACTTTATAGAAAGAAATATCGTCATGTACAGACACATAGTTTAAAAGGTGACAGAAATATGGGGCCAAAATGTTTACATGCAGGCATACGGAAAATATATAACAAAGTTATTTTTTGTGAACACTTCATAATATGCAATATGAGAAAATATGTTGAGACTGAAAACATTCTAAAAAAGGATTCTCCTCTAAAGAAAGATATCTGCCATCAGTGCCACAAACCAGGCTTTTGGATGTCTATCAAATCACACAGGAATTACTTTTAATCAAATATATTTATTTTTTTTCTTAGTCTTTGGAAGGAGAGGATTAGGGTGTCCCTCCACAATCACTCTTGGCATCTAGAAAATGGCTCTATTTATGCTGTCAATCATTCTTCCTGGCACAGAACGAGCAGCAAACGTAAAACACGCAAGATCAACATAGTAACTGAATATTAGCTGGGAAGCTGCACCCGATTTCCTCTTTGAAGCTCAGTGCTTCCCTCTAATCTGTCACCTTCAACACTTGTAAGAGAACCTAGCTTCCAGCAGGGCACTTATTTATGTTTCATCCTTGCACTGTCACTGTAATTAAATGACTGACAACCTTACCTAGAGTGAGATTTTATGCTACCTTTTATGCTTATTTTATTCATCTTTTAGCTCTGTTTTTACTGGCTTTGGTGGGTACTTACCCATCAACATAAACTAAGCCCACCCACTTGCTATGAGTCCTTGCCAAGAGACGAAATGTTTCTTCGACTGCTAGAAATTGGGTGGCAAAGGGTGTGGGAAATTAGAAGAGCATGGAGGGACACGATAGAAAATACACAGTTAAGGGAACGAAATGCAGTTGTTAGGCAGATCTCTCCCAGTTCTGTACCATGAAGATGGCTTCTGCCTCAGTTAAAGAGGTGACAAATTTGAAGCCTACTTAATGGCCAGATCTCAAAATAAATCCAGTTCTAATCTGATACTTGGCCTTGTTTCACAACTCTGCCAAGACATTTCAAAATGCAATTCTTCAAGGCCCCAAACTTGGCCTAGCTCAGGTCCACTCCAGGAAATGTTTGGATATCTGACTTTTAGCTATTTATTATCTGTACCTGTTTATGAGTAATATTTTGTAATAACACCATCCTTGTTCAATTCTTTACACTTCTTTGCCTTTAGCCCAGGTGTAGAGACCGTATATATACCATGAAAAGTAATAGGTGTCTTGGTCAGTTGATGCTACTGACACAATTACAATAAATAATTGTAAAGTAAAACCAAAATAGGAATGCAAAACATTCATTTGATACACTCCCTCTTCTAAAAGGACCTAGCCTGAGGGATGTACTGTGGCACGATATCATTTTGGTAAGTCACTTCAAGGATTTTCAAAGGGATCAGCATTTACGGGAGCTAAAATAAAAATGAGTGAGGCATTATAATGAGAATAGGTCAGGATATAATTTCCAGAACACAAATCTAACTCCAACTTGTCTCTCCTCTTTTCCTTTAGGGGAAAGCTCTCTTCCTTATGTGGTATTCCCTATACACAGAGTGGGTAAGAAACTGCACCCACTGAAGCTAGATACACCAATAAATGAAACACAAGGCTTTTCTTTAGTTTTATTTCCTTCCTCCTCAAACTAATGTTAGTTGAGAAATATTAGTTAGAACAGATAAAACAAAAGTTATAATTCTACATGTAAAAATAAAGATCAGCATTGTCACTGTGTGCCATATATTAACAAACAGTTCTTCAGATACTCTTGAAACTTTTGCTTTCTCTCTTCATTGTCTCCATTAATGAGAAAAAAAGAAGGATGGCCTGTGGAATCACCCTAACACAAAACTTGAGACATCCCAACAATTATTCTTGAGGAATTCAAAGAAAGCTTGACACATTTCTTTCTTTCTTCAGAAGCGGACAAATGGCTATGTTTGTAAGCAAGATGCTTAAATGGATGTTTAGAAGGAGAACAGTTCAAAAATTACCTGAAAACAAAAGCTTATTTATCACTTAACATGCTGAAAGTTGCCTGTTTGGTATGAACATGTTGCTGGGTCAAATCACACTGACCTCTTTAGATAAGAAAAAATATCAATTTCTCTGGTCTAGTATTTCAATAAAGGGCATACAAATGAAGAAGAATCAGTTAGCATATTTACAAGATCTTCTCAGGAAACATGAACATATTTGAATTGAGAGGTACTTCCAAATGCTACCCTGGCAGAAGTAAACCCAGGGTAATGTTGCCCAGGAAAGCACAAAATGTGCCAAATGGAATTTGCCAAGAGCAAAGAAGCCAAACCAGAATGGAGGACTGACTTCCAGGTAAACTCATGAAAATTAGCTCCATAAAGGTCTGGTGGAGCCTTCTGGTATGCCAGCTGCAACCCCAGATTTAAGGACAGCATCCCACTCTTAACACTAACCCACTAACAATCTGGGTAAATCTCAGAGAGAACCTGTAAACTCAGAAGTTGTTATATTTAGGGTCTAGTTTTTCCAAAGCATTTCTGGAAAGAACTATGTTGATTAAAAAGGTCTCAATTTCCATCAGCCATGTTGGTGGATTTGTGAGTAAGGTGATTCTACCAGCGAGGTACCAGACATAATTTCAGTACCTATTTTAAAAGTCTCCTTTTTGTTTTTGGTGTCATAGAAGAATTTTACTTTCTGAAAGAGACTCTTCACATTGTTTCTATCAAAAAGGATGAGCAATATGTCCATTTGACTTTAGCACTGTGTGATATTATTGTTCATACTGGTCTAAAAGAGAATAGGGAAAACAGGAACTGTTTTATAAATGCAGTTATCTGAGCAAACCAGATCGGCAAATACATAAGATCCCACCCAAAAGGCTGCTATGTGAAAAAGACCACCACTAAATATTAATCTATGATCATATTCTCACTGTAAATTCCACCAACAGATCACAAATCCTGAAATTTTCATACTATTATATTGCCATTTCTGTTAATTTTCAAGAAGTCAGTCCCTTAAATGTATAACGTATATATGGCCCCTTACATACAGTAGGTATCTAATAGTTCTCCTGTCTTTACAGCTTTGCATAATTGATTTCACATTTTAGACAGTAAAAGTTTGATTTGTATGTGATATATTGATGCTTGAATACCTAATGTATATAGATATTTGTCATTTCACAAATTATTTGTCATAGTTATTTGTCATTTGCTATAGTTATTTGTCAGCAAGCACACAGTTTATGATAGGCTGGCTTTGGGGGGCTTTTGAAAAGGTCATTTTTCACCGAGTGTACCATCCTTCAGAATTTCAAGTAAAATAATGCCATAAAAAGCACTACCAATCCCATCACCAGGCTGCTCAGGTGCACCTTGGGGCGAGGACTGCAGCTGGTGTTGAAGGCCATTCAGCGCCAAAGTCAGCATAAACTACAGGGCCAGTAGAATAAGAGTATGTACTACAGAGCAATGCAACCACCCTTGTGTCACCTCATTCTATCAGTGAGGCTTTCGCAGGTCCCTCTACACCTCCAGGATGAACCAAGGAACATCTTACCTTGCATTGTGGCTTTTGTGGGTTCTGAGAAGAGAGGAATGAGCAGGAGGTAGATGAGGTAGACAAAGGAGAGCCCATTGTAACGGAACGCACAGGCTGCAAGGGAGGGAGAGAAGAAAGAGCATATTGCTTAATCGGCCTGGGATAACCAAATTTAACAACACAACACATTCACTGTTTGAGTTTCCTGTGTATTTTAGAGGCTTTTTACCATTTATTTAAATCATTTCTATACAAGTATTCAAGTTTCTGCTTAGAAAATTATTTAAATTGAATACACTCTTGAGGTATGTTTGCAACAATATATATTTTGAGGTGAGCACAGAAGATACATCTAGGCTCCAAAGACTTTGTGTATGACAGTGATGTGGTCTGTTACCTGAACTCTTTATTTTCTGCATCTGTAAACTCATGAAACCATGAAACCACAAAAATATATAAAGAAAAGTGATGGCTATACGAAGATTTCAAATTACAGTACTCCCAAAGTCATCTTTTAAATAATAATGTCAGTTAATTAAAGAGCTATTTGAATTTTAGTGCCACCTATTTGTTTGCTCCCCAAGAAGTTCCACCGAAATAATTTTGATCTACAAAGGAAAAGCACTTGATTGCAACTTGTAACTGGTGCTATACAATTCTTCTGAAAGAGAGAACTCACTGTTCGGCTAACTTTGCGTCACATTTCCGCTTTAATTTTATAAATTTAGCCTAAGTGTATTTTCTTGAAAGCATCAGGTCAGCAGGCTATTACAACAAACAACAATATTGCTACAATTAGCTACAACTAAAAAAAAAAAAAACTACAGAATCATCCATAATTACACTGTACAGCAGATGTTGAAATATTATGAGACCTACCACATTCAACAGTTCCCATGAGATAAGCCAATGGCAGTAGAGTGCGCAGATGAATTAACCTCTACATTTATTGACTCATGAAATGTAATATCACCAAATCAGTTTCCTCAGCTATGCCCAAAGTGATTTGGTTTTGGAGGAAAGAGAGAGCCTTAGTTCTGCTAGAAATGTTTTCCTGAAGAACCAAGGTTCTCCAGCCAACACTCCATGAAATTTTTTGAGACTCTACCAAGAACGAGTTAACAATTTTAGTCTTAATTAGTCCTCATCCTCATCCCATCTATCCCTTCTATCTATAAATTCATGCAAAGTTTCTCTATTAACAAACAAATCCATGCAATAACTGCAATTTTTGTTTCCCAAACCAACCAATGTTTTAACACCAGGCTCCATTTCTCTGTCAATCCATATAAAAAGGCTTTGGACTCCATGTCAGCAACTTTACTAGGGAATCTGTGATCTGTAAGGGTAAGTCTGGCAACAATGAAGGAAAAGTAAAATCTATGCTCTATTTCTAAACTAAAATGATTCTGCCACCAGCCTTCAAATAAATTGACCAAAGACTATAAAATCTACCAAAGCTTAACAGAAGCCACTGAACACCAGAACACCAAATAAGCACACATTTGTTTTTAAGATTTTCGACCCAGGAAGGCTATTTCTATTGGTAAATGCTTGAACTCCCTTTATAGCCACAGCCTCTAAAGGACATCTGAAGAATACTCTGTTCCTTAAAGACACCTGCAAGAAAAAGGAAAACAGAAAATTCCCAGAGGGAATCTAAGTGATTATCAGAGCTTGAAAGTACTCAGCAATGGGGGAGGTCAGCCTTGCTACCACGCACATACTCTCAGGGTGCTCTGCAGAGGAGCAGAGGATGTGTGGCAGCTGACTGTGGCCTTTCTAGAATTGATGGCAGTGGTCCAGCTCAAAGAGGACATTCCTGAGACCAGAACAAATCCATAAATCAACCTTTTCTCAAGTTGAATTTGGGGCAGGCAGAAACTCTTCAACATCAATAGAAAAAGGTTCGACAGTGAGAGGTTCAAGCCTTTCACCAGTGTGTAAGGACAAGGGAAGGAATGAACATTCTCAGTCATTCTAGTAGCAGCTTTGCTGTTGTTTTGTTATTGCAGAGACCCAGAAAATCCTCTTTTAATCATATTAAACAGCTTAGCTGATTTCAATGCAATGTTATACATATTTTCTTCTAATAAAATTCCCAGAATGGAGATTGCTACACTTTTAGTACAGTGCCTAAACTTAGTTTTCTCAGAGCAAGCTTACAAACAGCAGCTGTATGCTTTAGATCCTCTTCTCTGACAGCAGTAGATCAGTGAAAGCCCTGGTAACAAGTCCATGCCAAACACTGAGGATCTTTACTTAAAACCAAATATCCTTTATCAAACTGATAACTTTGCCTAGATTTTGCTTGGAAAACCTGTTTATTTTAGCAGTTACAAGAGCAACAGCAGTGAATGTCTCAGAAATAATAAATTTAAAAAAGAATACAGCCACAACGTTAAGTTCAGTCTATTCATTATTTTCATATCTGGTTTCCTGATCTCCATTCATCTAGTAAACTCTTCTGAAGAAATTAGTGTCTAATAAATTTAATGTGCTAGGAAAAAAAAAAAGCCAATGCCTTTTTAGCAAGATAAAAGATCAGGAAAGAGCAACTGCAGTATACTTGTATATTTATTCTGCGTTGCAACATTATTTGACAAAGAAATTGGTTCATAACTGCTAATACTCAGGACTGCCAAGAACAAGTAGTTGGACATAAAATTATTAGTGATAAAACAAAGGAAGACCCTAGGACAGAGATGAACCCCACATGTTCACTACCTCTGCCATTCACAAAGGTATTATTTAGCAAAGGTGACTTGTAATCATATGCCCAACACAGCATCAAGTCTCCTTTGATGTCAGTGGGATTCCGGAAACACAATGAATAAACATAGAAATACATTTCTCAGAAAACTGTGTGATATAGCAATTTCTCTATATTTGGCTTATATTGGTTAGTCTAAACACTAATCTGTTGTGCAACAAAAATAATGAAAGCTTAACTTTTTAGTCTTATTACCTTTTCTCTAAAATGTTTTCTCAATCAGTATAATTAACTTCAGAGCAATTATACCTGAGCTATATTGCCTTGGTATTTACTGCTTTCTATTGCTGGACCTGAGGAGATTGTGTTCTTGATAACTTTTTTTTCTCCAACTATAAATTGGTCTACTGAAAGACACTGATTCTCCATACAAACCTTCCCTTGCATTTTTTTTTTCATATGCAATGTCCAGCAGAAATGTAAAAATATTTTGAAGCATTGGGTAAAAACAAATATTTCCTAAATCAAAAGTGTTCATTTCATTAGTATCCTGTTGCCTTTCAAACAGGCAACCTACAACCATATCCAGGAGATCCTTCCGTTTATGACTTTCAGAAACATGGATTTTCCTAAAAAGAACTCTAAAGAAAAAGCTTTAGTGGGTAAATGTACCATACATGCACAGCCCACATATTCTTGTTCCTTTTGAGATTTTTCTTTTTAACAACATTTCTCACCATGGTTTCTAGCAGCGTCTAGTCACAAGACTCCAGAAGCATTATTTTTCTGTCTGATGTTCTGCCACTGCTTGGGATCCAGTTATAGCAACAATACAGAATTGTAAAATGATAGTAAAAACATAGCTATTGATATACTACACATTACTGTATTAGACGTAAACTCAGCTTCTTATTATTAGCTTAATTACTTTAGATCAAGAAGTGAAAGTTTTGTAACACACAACTGATTCATTTCTTCATAAGTGGTTATTTGATATATTTCTTCTTTAATGCATAGCATGCTGTAAGTACCATCTTTAAACTCAAGATCAGTAAGTCACCTAGGACAATTACAAAAATCTGTATCCCAAAGCAATCAGAAAAAAAAAAAGTGGAAAAATAACATACAGATACTTAAAATTTTCTTATAAGAAACATGGCACACTGACAATGTGCCAAAAAAGACAGTTGTAGAATATCTCATCTTTCTGGCATCTGGTCATTTTTTCAAACAGGTAAAACACTACAGTCACAGATAAATGAGACTAGCCTGTTTTACAATGTCCATAAAGGTATTCATAACTCATTAAGCTAGCTATATGTAATACATATCTTAAATATGTATATGTGCATCTACAAATAAAGAAAAACTAACATTTTTGTGAGTAATGGAGAACAGAAATCCGCTTCACCTCACATAGGTAAAAATTCCTAAGTAAGTGGAGTTCTGTAATTATAATACAAAATGCTTCCAATTATTATACTAGAATCACTGCAGCAAATACTAATGTTCAAAATCTTAAAAAAGGCCCAAGGCTAAGTAATATTATTAACATAATGAGCTTTATTTCATTGCTTAAGAGTAATTCCTTAGATATTAATTAAAGTCATTTTATGGAATCTCATGTATTTCCCTGATTTCAAAAAGTCTTAAATTCTGGGAATAGGACATACTTTTAAGTGAAATCATTTTCAAAAACGTGTTCTTTCTTTTATTAGGTAATACATTTTATTGGTCCATATTTAAATATTACTGCAAATACTAATAATGAAAATATTTCTTCCTAAACATCCCGAAGTGTAGTATATATGTGTTCTGCATATACACATTCGAAGAAAAGGAGTTCCCTGATGGCCTACAATTTTTAGCTTGTTGAAGATAATGTTTGCTCAAACTGTTTTACTTTTCAATCATGATTTTAACATAGAATTATAAAAGAATATATAGATTTTGAATGCTGATTGCAAGTTGGAAAATTTAACTTATTCATAAAATAGATACACACAGTATGCATCATACGAAATCAAAAGGCATCTCACAAAAAAAAATGATCCTAAATCACATGCCATAATGAAACTTTGCCCTTTTAGTTTTTAATATTCATTATTTACAACAGCCATAGAATAACACTTTTGAACGCAAAGAAATCTTTTTGGACACACAACCAGGTTTATACAAGTAGGCAATGTATTTCTAAATGAACATCCAAATTCTAAGAGTTGTAATACGCAATTATTTCAGGTTTACTACAAATCGTAGCTTGTATTTCTTTAACTTAAGAGGATAATTAATATAGACTTTGTATTTCATCCATTAAATAAGAAATATTGGAAGGCAAGAAATATGGCCTGCAGGGTGGTGGGGAAGGAATCTGCACAGAGTAGTGAGCAGTTTTTTCAAAAGTGGAGACTATCTGTTCAAAAGCAGCATTTAAAAGTGCATTCCCACTAACAGAAGGCTACTGACTTCTCATTTGTAAGCTGTTACAACAATGACAACAGAGGAAAACGGACATGTGAAGACAATGAATCATCCACTCCCCTTTTCTGACTTTATCTTACTAAAAAGTCACTTCTAATATTGTAAAAGAATAATGTACTGCTTGTCTGTTTAAGAACTATGGAAAAAAGGATTTTTTATTACATTTTTACTATAGGCCTGAAAATATTATACATTATTCTTACGTTATCCTCTCTGGACTAATGCGTGCACAGTACTATGTGTATTAGCATGAGTAGGAGTCTATTCGGCCAACTACAATGAAGTCATATTTCTTCTACTTTCACCAGGATATTTCATAGTGTTTGCATCTTGTTTAACAACTTTACAGCTGCAAGATTATTAAGAAAGCTCTGCAAGGATATTCTTCAGGAAAGATTGCTACCTTTAGGCTAAAATTTGATTTAACATTCATGCTTATTTTTACAGTAACAGAAAAACCATTCAACAAAAATGTTCATTGGGAAAAAATGCCGCTGGCAAAGTTTTTAACCCAGCGCAGGCGAAGGTTCTTGGCTGAAAGACAGAGCTGATGCTGTCCACACATTATAATACCCAGCTGATCCGAAATAAATCTCTAAAAGCAAGGGGCCAAAGAAGGTGAGAGGAAGGGAATAGGTAGCTGATTGATCTCTGAAATCACTTGGTCTCAAGGAGACCAAGTGTCCAGTCCTTAAAGCTATGAAAGCTAAGCACCCGATCCCTGAAGACCACTATGAAACTGCAGTCTCTAAATCTACAGTTTTGTATGGTTATCCCAAAAGAGAAAGCTTTAAGTTGTAAAATAATATAAAATTTTCTAGCATTTATATCCTCCAAGTTCTGAAAACACCAATTAGCAGCCAGTTCATGTGACTAAAATATACTAAAATGGACAGTCTTCCCTCATAGGTACAACACTGAATCAGACAATGGCACATTCACAAGACTATGCGGTTCTGGCACTAAATACTAGTCTACCACCAATGACCACCTGCAATATGAGGAGAAATGGGTGAAGTTTCCCCAGGATGATCTGTAAGACAGTGTCATAAGGAAATCAGTATTTGGCCTGTGCTGCCCTGCGCTAAGACAGTTGCTAGCCAGTTCCCATATTTTCCACGCTATGCAAGGGTTTTGCTTTTGTATGGTTTATAATAATCTGATTGGATACCAAAAGCTGACTAACCACACGTCCCAAGTTAAGCCACGTAGACTCTCCATTCAAGAGACTAGTTTTCTTCTAAAAAGTCAACTGTTAAGAACAAAAGTACATGAGAAACTACCAGTGGTATTTTGTAAAACATATTGGGACATCCTCCCAAAGGCATGAAGATGTTACTGAATCACTGAGTTGGAATTTAACCCACTAAAGTGATAAAAGGGAATATCCACCCCCACCCCAAAATAGACACTTCAATTCTAACTTTAAAAGAATGTAGTCTGCTAGTGGTAGTCCACCACTGCAAAAACTCTACCAAACCTTTCTTTTCATTTTGCACTACAGTCAGTTAGGAGATGCAAGGACACAGAAAAATTTTCACCTTCGTGGCTCTTATTTAGCACAAGACAGGATGGTGTTTTTGCCTAGGCATCTTGCCCGAAATTCAGTATACAGAAGTGCTGCCCTAAATTAAGGCACTATTGAACAAACTCTAAATTGGTGCCTTCACCCCAAGTTGCGCACACACAACCTATTGCACAGCTCAGTAAGGTCCAGTGCCTCACTGAAATGTTAGGATTTGCTCTGGTTTATTATTTTGGGCAAAAGGAACCATTACAGTTTCTCCTCAAGTCTATGCATTTCTATACACCAAATCAACCTACTCTGCAGTTGCAAATATAAAGGTAGTTTCCACTGCTGGTAAGTGCTGCAGGAGTAATAGTTCATAACTTCTGGGTAATGTTTCAAAACAGAGCATAGCACAGCAACTATACAAGGGCTCAGCAAAGAAAATTCACTTTAAATACTGAAAGAGAGAAGGCCATTTAAAAATACAGAAAAGGAACATTTTCATATGGATAGAGCAGGTCACAATTGATTAAACAAGTCTATTTGACATGTATTTGTAGCTACAGGAAGCTTTTAAGTTTTTCTAGTAACACCATAGCTTAATATCGACCAGGAAATGCGAGTTAGTTTTCCTGCTTCTTGCATGGGTTCATGCATGTAGTTGTCTTTAAAACCAACCAAAAGCCATGTGTGCATGCATGCACACACACCTTTGGAAAACTCTGTCCTGTAGTATTTCCTTACAGTTCTTAGTGCCGTGGCTGCAAGGGGCAGGTGTACGCAAGAAGAAAGTCCACCTAATCTCACATATTATTGAAACTGCAAAATCCAGATGGTTGTGCATCACTTTGATAAGTTTTGAAATTGTTTATGAAATAATTTATTATGAAATTATAAAATATTTTATTAGTAACATAAATAATATATTATTGAATAAAAAGTTAAGTTTGTTCCCTGCTGTTTGATTTAAAAGACCCATTATAAAATAGACAGAAGAGAACCTGTCAGAGAAACACAGCCATCACTCTCATCTCTTTTAATATTATGAGCCAACTGCCGTCTGAGTGCCTCTGACAGCAACCCTCACGAGTCCAGCCCAACTTAGTGAGGCAATCCCAAATCTCATTAAGTTTGTGTGGATTTCCCACCTATATTATATCTGCCCATGACTGACCAGATGTAGGGTAAATGGTAACAAGACTCTTAAAAATTAAGGTCCATTTTTGCAATTAATGTCTTACCAGTTTCTGAAAAAAAGAAATTAAGAGTTGTACTATAAATTATCACTAGTTCTAGGGTTGGTGGGAGGATTTTTCTTTTCCACATTTATTAACATTTTCTTTTAGTCTTTCAGAAAGACTCCTATTTTTCTCCCAAGGCTCCTTACAATCTCAGGGAAACAATTGCCAGCCTTATAATATGAGATAATAACTTGTAAATAATCTTTTTTTAAAAAAAAAGAATAAAGATCTTAAAAGTGAACAAAATCATTCCTCTTGTGGAACTATACATTCTAACAGGGATCTGACAGGCATAACATCTGGCTAGCTTGAGCTACCTGCAAACTCTATTTCTTCCAATGGAAATTCAGAGGAGGAGGAGAAGTCTTGGCTCACTCTTGCTCTCACTCACTTTGGAGTAATTCCACCTTAAAATAATGGTCATGACAAGTGAAAATTGGAATTATAGGCTGTCATGCAAGATATTTGGGTGAGATAAATGTAATCCAAACATCCTGATATGAGCAAATGAATGGTTATAGCAAATGAATAGTTATAGGCTTAGAGCCTACATATCTGTGTTAGTTAGCTCACGACAAGCTACTTCTTTTAGAGCTAGAAGCAGCACAGCTACATCAGCAAATGCTTCTTCCAGATTGAACGGCTCCGTTGCTAACACTGCATTGATGCAGCTCCCCTGCTCTCATCTAGCCTTTCTGCATGGTGCTGCTGCCCTGGGCAGCATTCATATCTAGCATGTGTTAGAGCCAGGCTGAAAACTCTATTTCTAGGGGATTTCTAAGGATTTCTAGGGGGAGGGGGGTGGTTAGAGCCAGGCTGAAAACTCTATTTCAAGGCGGGGGAGGGGGAAAGAAAAGAAATCTGTGAATGTTTTGATAAACTGATAAATACTATGCACTTGGTTTATGTCAGTATTTCTACAGTCACATTTTTTCATTGGCCAGTGTTCATTAGGAGAGATGACTGGTGGACAGGGAATACTTTTTAGGGTTTTGATCCACCCCCCCCTTTTCCTCCTCCTTTCTCAGAGCAGCAAACCGTCTGGAACCAGTTATAACTTTGTGGCAGATTGTCTGGGAATTGAGTTTACAAAGAGTAGAAGAAACAAGACCCTGTTCCCCTCTTTCTTTCAGCTCTAGAAACGCACCTTGGGTGCAGCAGCTATACTCCCCATAGCTTCTTTGAAATAAAGAAAACACAAATAATGAAAAAAAGCCCTCAGCTGGGATCACACCACAAAATGTCATCACCTTACTTACTTAGAATAATTTATTTTAAAGCAAACCCAATGTCAGTAAACTTTATTGTCATGACAAAGTGTACAAGTATTTCCAATGTGAAAACCAGTACGGTGATGGACACCATCACCAGTACGTTTTGCCATTATAAAGATTATAAGACATTATAATTTATTTCAAATGCAGTGGCAGGTTGGCACCTAATTAAGATTTTCTACTGTCCTCTACGTTTGCCTCAGTCTTGACTTTTCTCCATTGTATACTGAGTAATCTGAGTAATCTCTTTAGTCAGTAATCTCTTTACAATCAGTTTGAGACAGGTTATTTTTTGGAGGGGTAAGGGGTTGTTAACTGAATAGTTTTTGTGATTTGTCATTTTTTAATACTTCCTTACATACACACCTTTCATTTCCTATCTCTTCTGCCATACCACTTGAAGAGCGCTCCAGGCGCACTTTTTCCTCTCCCCCTCTCCCCACTCATACAACTAATTGCCAAAGCAAGCTCCACTCAAAAAAAAAGAAAAAAAAGAAAAAAAAACATTGTGACCATAGCCTCTGTCCAAAAGAAGAAAAATAGAGTTTTTTATTTAATGAAGCATAATATAAACAGACAGGAAATCTGGGATCTCCACCTTCTGCAGGCTTTATGAGCAGGGCAGCTTCATAACCATCAAAACGTACTCTACATCTTTAGCACATTTTACTGAAGTTAACATTTTTCATCGTGTATTTTGTGCATATTCATTCATTGCTCTGGGAAGAGGAAGCAGACACTGCTTCTACACCTCTGAGGATGCCTGTGGAACAGGGACTGTCCTATTCTCCTGGCTGCTCCAGCAACTGCTCACACAGTTTACTCAGTGCCTGTTCTAACACTAAATTCACACAAGCTTATCTTCCTTCTCCAAACTTCTCATATTCACTTTAGGAAAGTAACCAGAAGCTAAAGAAATCTCTCCACTTTTCATTCATTTTTATGGCGTGAGAAGAGTGTGTTCCCTGCTCTCTGGACATCTAGAGAGAGCAATCCAGTTGTGCAGTTACAGCTGCACAATCCTGACAGAGCTTACACTAAAAATAAGGTAGAACAGCACTGAAGCAAAGGTAGAACAGGCACTGAAAACAGATTCCACACAGCACTACTGCTGAACGCAACATCAGCCAGTGACAGGCGTGGAGACACTTGGGTGACAGAGACATCTCCACCAGCAGAAAGGGATTAAGACCTTCATTTATTAACAGCTACTCAAACACTGAGTCAGATTCCTTGATTAATTCAAAGCGACATTTTCTGCATTTTCTGTACCAATACCCCACAGCCACCCATAGTCCTCACCCTTTAAAACACATAAATCACAAGTCAATTGACTTAGGATGTGGAAAGAACCAAAACACTTTTTTTGCCAGCTACTGCTTACACTGACACCACTCCTAAAATACTCTGAATCAGATGAAGGATGTAAAAATAAATAAATAAAAACAAAAAAAACTGAAAACAAACAAGCAAAAACCCCACAGACAAATGCCTCCGAGGACTTTAAACACAGAGAGGTGCTAACATTAAGAAATCTGAGCATTAGAGAAGTTACAGATATTAATGCAGTGTTTAATACTCTGCAGTTTTGCAGAGTATTATTTATTGCAGTATACGGAAAGATAGATAAACTTCCTTTCTAGGTCCACTGTAGAAAAATAAAAAAGGAATCAGGAGGTTAGCACTGAAAATTATAAATCTGAATGATGAAACAGCACTTCAGTCAATTCTATAAACAAACTGTGTTTACCAAAGGAAACTGAATTAAAAGAGGAGTTACTTTCAGGGTATCTGTCAACCGTGTAAAAGAAATGCAAGCCCCTCATTTTGCAGTCTAGTCATAACAGTAGCAACACTGTCCCAAATTGATTTTTCTTGGACAAATTATTAAATCATCTTTTTATTCAAAGAATTGCTTGTTTCTTTCTCTTCTTAAAATATGTTAAATAATTTTCTCTCTAGGGAAAATTTCAACCTACTACTGGAATCTACACAAGGATGCCATGAATTGCCCTTCAGAAGGGTCTGTTGCTCCTAGCTAGCTACCTGCAAAGAAAATTAACACAACTCAGCTGTGGCCACATGATTTAAGCTTGGTGTGATCAATCTCATTCCAAAGGCTAAATATATCTGAGCTTCTTAGATCCTAAGACCTAGAGACATGGTGGGAGACCATATGCCTACAAATCTAGTTTGATCACTTCAGCTATTTATTCTAGAGAAGTAGTAGTAAAGTCTGACTCCTAGATAAATTTCACCTGAACTTGACTCTTGCTTCCGCAGGACAGAGCCCTGCCTTGACAAGTACAAAACTTATCTAGCATGAGTAAAAAATCACCTAGCGGAAGTCTTACTGTTGAGATAGGGTCATGGTATTCTGCCTCCTAGATAAATTTCACCTGAACTTGACTCTTGCTTCCGCAGGACAGAGCCCTGCCTTGACAAGTACAAAACTTATCTAGCATGAGTAAAAAATCACCTAGCGGAAGTCTTACTGTTGAGATAGGGTCATGGTATTGTCTAGTTTCCAGTCAAAAAGCTATCAGGAATGTAGTCACTTTCAAGAAAAGGGAAAGCTACATCTTCTTGTAAATTTATTCGGAACAGAAACTTTGCCACAAGAGACATATTTTAAAGTTGTATCTGTTTCCATACAAGCCACTCAGTACATATTCTCTGCTCCCAAAATGCTACAATCTATATTCGCTGCTCACTTCAGATTCCCAGGTCTCTGGTATTTGTGAAGGCTTTCTTCCACACATTGTTATGGATGCCTGCGATGGACAATCAATGTTTTCTCCCCTGGAATATAAATTGCAGAAACTCTCCCAGACCTTTGATAAGCTCCCAGGCAAAATTTTAAGAGCAAGACTAGAAAACCAAAATGATTGAATACCTCTTTCATGTTTATACAACAAACCATTGTGTTCTTGTCCAAGAACATCTGAATGTGGGAAGCTAAGAAGAAGTTTAACTTGAAGAAAACTTCCCACGCAGTTAGTATTCTAATCTGTTTATATCTATGCTCAATATAAAGTCTGACTACATATTTCTTTGGAGTCAAGCCACCATCCTGAAGATACCAAATGATCTTATGCAGTACCACATCAGCATGCAAAGTAAAGCAGTTATATCTCAGCAAGTAAATTAAGGTTCTAGATTCACCACTACCTCATTTTCAGAGTTTTGGATGCAGACATCCACAAACTAAAGGATCATTTGCTGTAAAGAAATAGAAAAAGCAGTTAAAAAAAAGAAAGAAAAAAGCTTGTCTTCATTAAGCATGGTCTAAACATATGAAGACCAGTAAAATAAATTTAAAGATGATAATGTGATTCTTCATTCTCAAAATGTAACAGTGCATCTTTCACACTTAAAAAAAAATTAATTGGGCAAGATCTCAACTTTGGAGAAATGAGTCCACTGAGAGTCTCAAAAGATCTGTTCCTTGAGAAGGAGCCAAAGTATACATCCTGAAGGATTAAAACTAAGTAAAGGACACATTAAATTTGATTTAAACATATCCTGAAAATTTAAGAAAGATACAAACACCAAGCTGTCTTTCAAGTAAAAAATGTGTTTTTCTTCACAATCTCATCAGAGAAACCAGTGATCCCTCGCTGATAAGGATTGTATATACCCTGAAGATAAGAGCAGTAAAGACTTACAAAGTTCTTGTGACCTTACTTATGAGAACATTCCCATTAGTCTAAATTTTTATCAGGTCAATAAAGTATATTTTTGACAGTAAACTACAAAATTTATACCAGTTGAGAACATAATCCATTGATTTTAAAGTGGTCTTTATGATTAAGCTGCCCAAAATTAGCCTTGGATTAAGTTTGTTGCTCCAGTGAAGAAATATGCCAAAATAAGTAAAATGCCGGTTTTGTTTGAACATATAGGATTCCATTCAGTAATATATAGAGCATTGTACAGCAATCAGTCCATTTATCACAGGTATTCCCATTTGTCACTCTACAAGAATAACTAACTTCATGCTTTTTTACATGTAGTCACTGTAAACTGGAAAGATGAAGCTGCAGACAGAAAAACTGCAGCCACTTGCAAGTTTCAGAGACACCTAACTCAGAAATGTTGTTCTGCTTGTGTGTTATCTGGTTAAAAGAGGAGCAATATTATTTACCACAGAGGCAAGAGAAGGTTGTTCCTAAAAATAAAGATGATAAGAATAACAATGATGACAATAAAGGATTAGTTTTCACCAAAAGCTGTTTTTTTTGAAAGCTGTTTTTCAGATGAGAAAACAGAAATTAATTGCTGAAATATTTATGGCCCACAAGGAGCAGCATTCCTGCTTTGTCTATTCACATTAGATCCCCCAATTCAATTAATTATCCAACTTTAAAGAACTTCAAAGGAATCTTCAAAAGGTATCTCATTTTGAATATTCAGTGCTCCCCTATAGAAATTGTTCTTGCTTTTTATTTGTCACTAAAACAATTGAGAACTAAATTGTTTTTATTATAAAATGACCAAGTTATCTCCTTGCAGTTATAAGAAAATCCACCATTAAAACAAAACAAACAAACAAACAAACACTTCAGCTATAGTTCTCAACTACTCAACTGATCAGAGAAAACACCAAAATGCAATTAAAAGACCACTACTAACATACAGAAAAGCAAGGTAGACTTAGTACCTACAGGCATTTGTCCTCTGCTTAGGGCATCATGCTCTCATCAAAAAATCTCTCTTCTGCAAATATTATACTGTTGCAAACAGTCACAAATGTTCTACCAATTCAGAATATGCTTAGAGCACCAAATTTTGGAACAGCTCTAACAAAAACCTGCCTGACTACAGGCTCCAGTGAATGTTCTAAAATACAATTTTTAAGATGACTGTTAAAATACCAGCCATAAATCCCTGTCACTGGTCTTGAGCTTGCATTTTTATAGCTGTAGAACGTGTGAAAATATACCGTAATATTTTCATATGCCCATGCCTCATTAGGCAGCATTCTCCTCATACTAGGAAAAGGGACTTATTTTGGGCTATAAGACAAAGATGCATGAGCATATTTTCATCCCAACAGTTAATCTGAAATGAAATTAAAGGCAATTATATCTGAGGGCAGGCCTCATCAATGCCTTGAACAAAACCACACAGCTAGGCGCTAACTATGAACGCTCTGAAGGTGAATTTCCAAGGCCAAAGATAGTAGAATATGGGAGACAAGATATGTTAGCAGCTACAGGACCATCATGGTACATCTCTGCAGAGGAAGTGGAATAGAGGGGAGATTTCAGTACCACATGCGTAATGAGTACCTTAGTCCATTTAGAGATATGGAACTACAGGAACGTAACATCACTTTTAGCTCTTCAAGGAAAACAACAACATTGACTGCCTTTATGGAACCCACTTCCCTGTAAGTGGAAATTTGATTTAAAAAATATAATAATAATAAAATTTTGATCACACACCACTTTTTTTTGTATTATTTTTATTAAATAGTAGTACCTCTCCCCTCAGTATTTTGAAAAAAAAAAAAAAAAGCACTCTTACCACTTTTGTTCTTTTCCATCCCATAAAATCAAAATGGCATTTTACATTTGGCTTCATATCTTTCTTTTTTTCTCCCCTTCCTCCAGATTTCCCAGAGGAAGAATTTTACAGATGAAGAGGAGTGGGATAAAACATGGAAAAAAAAATCAAAAAGATCACTTTTCTTAAGCTTTCAGAAGAAAAATGTTCTATTAAATTGATTAAATTATCAAACAGATGCATGTAGAATTATCTTTCAAAAAGTCCACAGGAAAAAAAAAATATTTCCATTAAAAAATTACCAGCTAAGTTCAGGAGCTGCCAGTCCTGAACTTGTGCCACTACATAAGTACACCAAAAGAGACTGCCTCTTTTCTGAAGGGCAGAAAACATCAGCAGTCAAGACTAACAGAGTGGGGAGAGGGCAAAATTCTTATCTATTTGACAAAAATGAGAAATCAAGCCCTAGAAAATTCACCGATTTCATCCAGCTCCCATGACAAAAACACAGCCTCTCCAGAGAGATATATTCTTGCCTCTTTTCTGGAGTGATAGCAGATACATACAGAAGGATTTCCTCAAAACCCAACCGTATTTTCAGTCATACAAACAACATGGAATCCGGAAGTGTCAAATGATTCTTCTAGCTATATTTGCACTGTTCTTCAATTTTTTATTCCCTTCCCAAGCTATTACCATTCAAACAGAAAACTATTTGTGTGAACAAGTTTGTTAATAGTCTTACAGGAAGCCATAGACCTAATATTACTGCTCCAGAAGTCTCATCTCTATTTTATTTGCCAAAAACCTATAACTGTATGTTTATTTCTGCATATATAATTAAACTCCCTTATTTTTGGCATTCAGAAAATAATAATAATAAAAAGTAGTGCAAAATGGCACCTGCTTGAAGAAAGGGCCCATCTGCTGTCCTGAATTTTAAATTAATAGCTTAATTTAAATTTGATCTTTGCTTTCACTAAACTAATAGATCAGCCTCTAAGGGAAGAGTAGGTTTTACTGAGATAGCAGAAGGAAGTTTATACTTCATTGCAAATCAATAGGCACACTTTTTCTGCCTCTGAATTAGTACAGAGTTATGTTGAGGTTTCCCCTTCACCCCATCTTGCTTTACTCCAACCAGATTCTTTGCAGAAGTAGCACTTTTTGAATTTAAAGGCTAAAATTCCAACATACATTCTACAAAGATTTAAAATGAGTTAATTCCTGCATTTTCCGGTTAATCAGCCAGAAGCTGATGTTTGGCTTATGGAATCAGTGGCAGGAACCATGAAGAGCTCATTTAAAATGAGCAGCACTAGCCTGATCCTGCACGTCTTGCTCACGTGTTTCTTGCCATCTTTCCAAGGTCCATCCCAGTGCAGGCAGCCAAATGCACACAGTTTAACAGTATCCACAATCTACTATTTAAATTTGCTTGTTCATTAAAGAAAACACTTAAAGAAAAATATCTTGTTCATAAACCACTGTGATATGATCACCAAGTGGACTCCCAAGGCTTCAGCCAAGAGCACTTCTGCAAGAGGAAGAACTGACCAAAGAGACCCATCCTTCAAAAAGATTTTTGCACTATGCTAAGTGAACCTCACCAAAACACACTGCATCTAAAATATGATGCATCTCAAAATGTTAATAATTTGTTTGGAAATACTATTAAGTTTGAGTATTATATTTATAAAAAGATTTTTAGTACAGATCCATTTAGTGGTATGGGAAGCCAAAGAGACACAAGCCATGTCCTCATGCCCTCAATCAGCAGACAATTAGCTGCTAAGCTTGAGTCCTTGGGCCATGGAGTAAAAAGCAGCTCTAAAAGGAGCCAAATCTGGAATGCTTTCATCCCAAAACAGGAAGTGCAACCCACTACATCCCAAAGGAGAAGCAATGTAATTTTTGCATCTATATGAAAATTCAAATAGAGCTTGATAAGAACATTTCCAGTCTCTGAAGCACCGTGTGAGCCATGTCCTGCACTATCCAGCCTTACAGGGTAGTCTTTGTTGACATTGCTACAGATCAGAGTTAGAGAGGTTGCCTGCCAGTGCCAAGTTGGAGTTTTAATTTCAGATTTATAAAAGCACCCAACACATTTACGCTTATGCATCAGACAGAGTCCTAATTCAATTTATACATTTTTGTTAATTCAGCTCATCTCTCTTGCCAAGAATGCAATCATTCGCCTGAAGATCAATGTCAAGCCAATAAGCCAAAAGTCGTTTATCAGTTTTTAGCTAGGAAATGTTTTGAAGAGCCTTTAAAAAAAAAAAAAAAGCAAGTATTAACATGTTGAGTGAAATGAGTATGAATGGTTTGATTATTACATGGCATGCTGGGGTGGGGAAAGGGGAGCACATCCTGTTTTGTGGTCAGGAAAAGTTGGCAAGCTCAACCTGGCCCCCACCCCTTTTTTGTGTGATCTCTGCATAGTAAATCTGACATTTCAGAAGAAAGCTTCCATTCTCCTCCAGCAACTTGTGCAGAGGAGTAAAGAAAAGTGGGTCCTCCACTCCATTTTTTTCAGTGGTCTTTGGGATTTCCAAAAATAATACCCTGTGCAGATGTTGAATGAGACTTCCAGTTTATTTGCAGGCAGCAGAATCAGTAGATTTCAAATTAGCTTCAGATGCTGTGAGTGAGGAAACATCACTTCCCTCCAAATTCAACATCTACAAGCTTTTTCTGCATTTTTACGCTTACTTAAAAAAAAATATAGGCCAAGAATTAACAGCTGAGCTCTAAATCAATGCTTCTTTCAAGATCAGGACTTCTGGAGTCAAAGAAATCCTTAATCTTAGTAGGACTTGGGTGCAAATGGTACCCAAATATCCCACCTCAGCCACCCACACTCCTTACTGCACAGGAGAAAAAAAACAAACTCAAGATATTAGACACTACACAAGGTACTCAAAACAGCAGAATATCTCAGACATAATAATGAAAAGAAGGTTGCAATTTACCTCACTTTCCTTTAGTTCTGTATCAAAAGAGTTATTGTTGACCCCTTCCAAGCCTACCATTTTAATTTGATTAAGAGATTTAGCTTTGGAATAGTGCAAAAAGGTACAAGTCTGTGCTGCCCCCCTTTGGGGGGACAGCAAGGAGGAGAGGAACAAATCAATCTCTCAAACAAAAACAAAAAAGATGGTAGAAACGAGGTAGGCATAAAGTGTTACTGCAACATGGGAATGATTTCACCTCAGGAAAAATGAGCCTATGTGGTTCAAACATCTGCTAATTCTTTTTAGTCAAAGCATATCCGGAGCACACAAAAATACAATTGCAGCATATTCTTAAATATCTGGATGCTTCCATTAAAACAGTTTATGTCTGGGAAATCAGGATTTAAAATAAATACTGAGCCAAATCCTAAAGCCTTTAAGCTGGGCAAACTTCCACTTACCAAAGTACAACAAAAAGTCAAATTCTTCTCTTTGTGTTGGGTTTATACTAATTTAAACAGAATCAACCACATTTCTTGAATTCAGATCTGTGCATCTGAAAGCAAAGATCATCTGCTGGTGCACATGGAGAAACAGTCAAACTCTAGCCCAGGATTATTCCAATACAAAATATATCAACAGAGCAAGAGTGTTCTTGAACTAGCACGTTTGTGCCTATTATTAAACCAACAAGGAGCAACCACCAAAGAAGAAAGATTATTCTTTAAAATACTAATTAGGCTTTAGTAATGAGTGAGATGAGATTTGTACAAAGATGCTTGGAATACTATTCTTGATGCATTTCCTGCAAATCCTTTTTGTTTTAAGCACTCAGACACACCCAAGGTTAATATCCGGAGCCCTAGAAGGCAGCAGCTCCTCCGGCTCTATTTTTACTTCTTTGGCTACTGATGAGAAGCGCACACTTGTCTCCTCCACACCAAAGGCAGACACTGGGCTCCCCGCCCCCCTCAAGCACAGCAGCACAGAACACCTTGTCACATCTTGCAAACTCAACTATGTGCTATAAGCATTGGCAAGAGTGGCTAGCTATACAGGTATATAGCTGAATTTCAGAGTTTTTACACTATTGATTCATCTCAGGACCCTTCGGAGAACTACATGAGTATTTTTTTTTTTTAAAAAAAGGAGGTTTTGGGAGGGGGCAAGAGTTGTTTCAGATGCAGAGCACTGAGGTTATAATAAGCAGGAATCAATTTGGCACTTTGCACTCAAGCTATTCCTGGAACTCTTCCCCCCTCCACTTTTGTTTTTGAAACTGAACCAGCAACAGCACCACCAAAGAAACAACAAAAAAAAATCTCTTTAAGGAGGGATCAAATAAATTAAGTGATTCATGTGCATGCACTTGCACACCCACCAGGCTAAACCAAGCGTTCTCTTGCATGGCTATATTTCAATTTGTCTGACACCATGCTTGGATACCTCACAGAACCAGAAATTGGTAATTATGAGTTGCTGGAATTGTACTGCATTTCAAGCACATCTTATTCCTATGATAAATGCTGGACACCTCAATACCCAGAGTTCAGAAATCATCATGTAGCAGGTTAGGAATGATGACTGATTTTTTCCTTCCAATGTTGCTTTGTGATGATAAGCAGGTTGGCCTCCTCCCCCATCCATGCCAACAGGCTAACTCCATAACATAGTGAGACATTAAGACTAGATTTTTGCCAGCAAACAAATAATATGCATTGCTTATCACCTTGGTATACCTTATTCTTATGCAAACTACTATAGTCTCAAGGCAACTGCCATCATTATTCCTGTCGATTTGTTCTCTAGAAAAAAAAAGTGACCTCAAAACATTGCATTTTCTCTTCACAGAAATACCAAGCATATGTCATGATCTCATAGTGCAAAACAGAAACCTTTAGCAGCATTCCAAAAACCCAACCCCTCCCAAAAAAACACCCCACAAGAATTCTTTCAAGAAATTTATACTATTTATGCATCAGTACTACACAACACAAACTTGTGACGCGGTCTATGTAATTTTTTTCCATTATTTTATTTACATTTAAATCATATTTTATGCAAGTTGGCCTTCAGCTAAAGGGACTCCAATAGCCCTGTGTATATATCACTTGTGCCATAGAGTCTAGATATAACCATTTAATTTTGGACTGGTAGAACACTAACAAAATGCTGGAGATAGTTCACAGAATATATTGCCGGGGGAGTGAAGTAACTATTAAAAGCAATTAATTATTTGACTAATAAGAAGAGGAAGATGCTCTAAAATGATATCTGAAGAGCAGAGCACACAAAGCAGAGAATGTGATACATGCAGGTTTATTAAGTGGACTCAATTTACCTGAACTCAAGAAATAGAAAATATTTTCTCTTTATCAGTGCCTCCTCAGAATACAATACAAGATGCATTACTGATGGACATTGCACTGTTTGGTAATCTAGAACTGCATTTGAACAGATTAGCAGAAACCCATGACAAAGTGTGACTTTGTATTTTGAATAAATTCCAGAGAAATGGAGGAAAGAAAGGTCCACTATTAAAACCAGTTGCTCTAGAAAATCTCAAGGATAAATTAAGCTTGGGAGACCAGTTTCAAAGGCTTTGGGCCTAGCTGTTGCATTCAAATCAATGTCAAGACTGACAAGAGTGATAAAGCAAAGCTGAGAGGAGAACTCAAAACTTTGGTGTCTGCAGTAGGCAGCAAAGTAAGAATAATTCATTTCACACGGGTGCAAGAGTGATCAACCAACTGAAAAGCATGTTTTCAAGGAAAGACTTCTACAACTTCCTTAGGAGCTCACAGAAATACATATTAGTGGGTTGAAGTAAAGAAAGGGGTATTGTTTTTACAAACTGATAACTTCTAACAAAAAAAAAATTGTTTTGTTAGGAAATTTCCCAACTACTGAACAGAACAACTTTATGTTTGCTAGGATGATGTAAGAGGGCTTTCCTATCTTCATCTCTTGATTTTGCGATTAGCTAAAAAAGCAAAGATAGAGCAACTCACAATAATTCATACTGAGGCATGTTGGATGTCACATAATGACAGATGGGTTAATCCCTGCAGTGCATTAAATCTCAGCGGCAAAATACCAAAAAACATGAAGTCAGTAATATTATGCAATCAAGTTCTGTTTCTTCTAGCTTGGACTCTAGAAAGAAACTGCATACAGAAATTTCCAACTCATCATAGAAAAATAAAGTATTTTAGAAATAGCAATTAATTATAATTTCCTTAAAATTTGCATGAATTCTATATTGTTGCTCAACCAACTTAATTATTTTTTCCTCCCTCTTACACACAATGATCAATCTTACTTTCTCACGGCTGCAAATTCCAATCCCTTTATGTTCATGCATTTAAAAAAAAAAATTACACTTACTTTATTAGAATCTTTATACAGCTAACCCCTCAAAGTGAGGATTTATATATTGAACTCTCCAAAGATCCAGGATGTCAGCTTAATCCATTAGAAAGATAATGCAAATCACAAATTCTAGTCCCCAAAGCCCACTGTGCAAAAAGACACATTTTTCAAATATAATTTCACAGAATCCCAGACTGGCTGAGGTTGGAAGGGACCTCTAGAGATCATCCAACCCCCCTGCTCCAGCAGGGACACCCAGAGCACGTGGCACAGGGTGGCAACTAGGCGGGTTTGGAAGATCTCCTCAGAAGGAGACTCCACAACCCCTCTTGGCAGCCTGTTCCAGGGCTCTGTCCCCCTCTCAGGAAAGAAGTTCTTCCTCATATGGAGATTAAACTTTCTATGTTTCAGCTTACACCCATTACCCCTCCTCCTATCACCAGCCACCACGGAGAGAAGCTTGGCCTCATCCTCCCTACAGTCACCCCTCAGGTACTTGAACATATTGATCAAATCTCCTCTCAGCCTTCTCTTCTCCAGACTAAACAGGCCCAGCTCACTTATCCTATCCTCATAGGATAGATGCTCCAGTCTTTTAATCATCTTCCTGGCCCTACACTGGATCCTTTCTAGAAGCTCAATGTCCCTCTTGTACTGGGGAGCCCAGACCTGCACCCAATTCTCTAGGTGCGGCCTCACCAGGGCTGAGTAGAGGGGCAGGATCCCCTCCCTCGACCTCTTGGCAACGCTCCTCCTGATGCAGGCCAGGACCCC
>NW_010579861.1:12891-37548 GCF_000705375.1 Tinamus guttatus | reverse complement strand
TATGCTGCACACTAAGGCAGCTGATGCCCAGGCTGTTGTCCTGTTCTGTAATGCAGCAAACACATAATTTCAGTGACAAGTGGAGCCTGCTTGTAATTAAACTACCATCTGTTGATACTTAATCCATTTACTCAACTCTTACTACATGCAAGCTTTTTGCATTCAATCTCTTATCCTTGAGGATCTTCTTTGACCTGTGGTTAGGCATCAGGCAAGTCAGTGCTGATGGATCTGAACATTGGGTCTCCTGTGCTTGGGAAATGAACATTTACACCAGGATTCTTATTTTTCAGTTTGCCAAAGCGTCTGTCTAGATGTTCACCTTACTTGTGAATTATTATGAGTTCTCTATTTCTATTATTATATAACATACTTCCTTTAGTCTTCACAAATCCTATTTCCTGACTTTCAGTGGTAAGAAAAAGCAAAACAAAACAAAACAACAGAAGTATATATTTGCTTTTGTATCCTGGTGTCTATTATGGAGTGGAGGCAGATAGAAAAACACCATGTGTTTTTCACAAATTTTTTGTTGCTCTTGACAAAAGGATTTTCCTGCCCATCTTCCCTTATAAAAGAAAACATTTGCAGTTATGTTTTAAGGTTAAGCTTTATTCTGTTTTGGATTTGGTGTTTTGATTTGTTGTTGTTAGAATGACTAAATGCTAGGTAAAATGAGAGATCACAGCAAAGCCAGTGAAGGCAAGCAGCCTACAATGCACAAATACTGCTTAAAAATTCAGAACATCCCAACAAGAACAGCCAAAGTACTAACTTGGCATGAATAAAGTGAATAAAGCTTACGTGTGTGTAGGTGTGTGTGTGTTTTTTTCTTATTTATTACATAAGCAAAGGATTACTGTAAATCTGGAATAATAACAAAACTCAAGAGTATTCTCAACACTTTTGCCTCATTTTCAAAATGAAATAAATCGAGCATAACAGTCTGCTCTAATTGCCAGTAATCTTCTGTACATCAGGAACTAATAAGAGTCTGTTGTAGTTAAGTGCAAGTGAAGGATGCTCAAAATCAAAAAAAAATATATATTTGCAGAAGCTTATGTGGAAGGGTATTTTCCATTTTACTCTTTAAAGTAAGTGATAATAATTTTATTACTTTACTATCCAGTTTTTATCTTTTGCGTGTGTTTGTAAGCTGCCTGCACTGTATGACGAAGTATAAGAATTACAGTCATAAGCCCACAGACAACATGTTTGGACAACTTACTGAATTACCTGCAAATTACAGCTATGCTACGAACTGAAAATAAGCAGATGGCAATTCCACTTTGCCCTGTAACACTGTCCCTCCTCCAGATACTCAGATAATGAATCACCATGCAAAAAAATGAAAATAATGAAATGAAAATTGTCTCTAACATTGGAAGATGTATTTTATTACTCTGCACAAATGTCGACACTACACGCTCTTAAGACGTGCAACCTGGAAGGCTTTTATAGAACACATTATTTAATGCATTACGGAAAGTCTGGATGTCAAGCTCCAAGATGGGGATGCACTCAGGTCACTGCACCCCAGGCCACCCCTGCAGCACATCAGACCCAGCCGCGGGGAAGGCCCATCAACGGGAGCCACCTCTCATACAGCAGCTCTCACTGGGATTCACAGCAAGGCAAAACTATTCCGTTTCTACTTTACTTTGGAAAAGCAAATTGCAGAAAGACTCAAGGTGGGAAGAGAAGTGTTTCTAAGAGAAACTGTGCAGGTGATTTTGAAATAAAAAAATCAGGCTCCCAGCACTGAAGCGTATAAGTCCAAGACCACATGAAACCTGTGCCCTGCACACTCTTCACATTGCCAACACCAAACAAAAAGCAAAAACATGAGATAATATGAAAAAAAAAGTCAAAAGTTATTTATGTTTTAAATTTTTATTCTCACATAAAGTTATTTTCTTAAGATTTGGGGTACAGATAGGAGGATTTCATTTCCCTTTAGGCTACACTCTGAACATGCAATTGATCTTTTTAATACAACCCTAAAGTTTAAATTAAGAGAGCTTCTCACATAACACTAATTGCCCTGAGTTTAGGATTACTATCAGGTTTTCTTATACTTCTAAACAAAATTCTAACAGCTGGCAATAGCATGCCTACCCAGCCATCCTCACAACAAGTCTCAAATTAACATAAATTTCAGGTAAGCACTGGCTGAGAGTGGCTAGAGTAGGAGCCTTTGATTAAGGAAAGAAGAGGAATTTAGGAAGTCTTATTTAAGGACAGATCTGCTCTATAAATGTGCAACAAAGCAGCTCTTGTTTAAGAATTTTAAATCTTGCAAAGAAAAAAAAAACTGTTCTGGGTCTAAAACATTCTCTTCCAAATGCATTTCCAATTCCTTTCCATTTCTTTCATTTCTTTAATGAGAAAAATATAAATATATAAAATTATATCAGCGTCCTAAAGAGTTACTGCACAAGTACCTCAAATAAATACACTAGATACATTGAAATAATGAATCCAGAAAAAAAGCACTCTTCTCTTTAGTCATTTTTCACAAAAAAGCACTTTTTAAAAAAGCTAATACTGGGAATACTTTGGAAGAATATTCTAGAAAGTGAACACCACTAACTATCATTTTCACAACTTTAAAACTCCCCATAAAAATACCATGGATGAAGTTTTCCCAGCACTTCACTTTGCTGTGTGCACATTGCACATATGCACATTGACAACATGGATGTATAATAAACTATTCGACTTCCCCAGGCAAATTCTGTTTCCCGTTCCTCGAGGATAAACTCTAAACGCTGCAGAGAAGCCAGAGCATGGTGGGCAAATGCTACGTCTCACTCTCACAGGCTGGAAATGCTCTAAGGAGCAGTTGTGCTTGCCCAGGCGGGGACGGGGAGAGCAAATATTTTGGCTTGTTCTCTAGCAACCCTTGTGGTTGACTTTGAAGCAAGCAGATAACCTCTGTGGAGACCGACTGCTCCGAGAGGTCCTCTGGCTGCAGCTTTTGTATCAAGAAGGCAATCCCGCCGGCTCCCACAAAGGATGGAGAACGAGTCTGGATGATGATTTCTTTTTTTTGTGACTCTTTTCTTTAATTATTAATGCAGCCAGGATGGCTTCATTTGCAGGTGGTTTTCATCGGTGATTCATACAAGCCATCTGTCAGCACCCGGCACGGCTTTTAAATAGCAGGGAAACCTTTTAGCACATCAAGGTGTGCAGCTGCTGGTGTCACCTCTGGCTTTTTTGCCCCCTTGGGGAAAGGGAACCCGCCAGCCATGCAATGCAGCCGGCTGCCAGCGACAGCACGAAAATGGGCTGTGCAATGTAGAAGCCACGCGTGTGACAGCTCTGCCTGTAATTTGTTTCTGTTATTCAGCAGATCTGCAGCAATATATTTTACAGGTGTTTTTATTGCCAGCTTGATAATTTAAGCCTGGTGAAAAGCTCTTCTGGCCAAAAAGAGGAGACAGGACTAAATTAACTGAACTTAGAGAATGCTTGAGTGAATACTCGAATAAGAAAGATAGCAACTAAAAAAATTAAATAAAATAAAAAAGCTCTTGGTGAAGATCTCCAGTGGAAATCTTCACATTATTTTGGTGCAAAAAAGACAGTAGAATACTGAAGATTAATAAAAACATGTACATGGGAAAAATTAAGATGCTTAACCTGTACAAACCAAGAAGTCAATCTCTAACCTAATACAGAAAAAAACTAATGTATAAACCTAGAAGCAAAAGCTTCTAACCAACTTAGCACTCCAGAGAGTGAAAGAGGAGCGCATATATATGAGAATGAAAAGGTCCATGCTGTACACCTCTCTACACAAAACCTCACAAACAGTTCTGAAGGAAAACAGGATGGACACAGCCACAGAAAGGTGTTAAACTCAAGCACAGGTTTACCAAACACACCCACATAATATTGTTCTTAACCAGCTTCCAAGCAGTAAGTCTGTTTTTATTCCAAGTTCACTGAAGCAGCTGATAATACATTACATGAGAAATGAATTAAATCAAGGATTAAAAGTATAAAATGGAAGTGGCTTGGCTACAGAAGTGGTCTGAGCAGTGCTAGAAGTACTCTCCTGCTGCAGAAAGGTTATTAGCAGAATCCCTTGAAGATAGATCTTGGCAAAGGCCTTAATATTTTCTCTAATTGACGCAGCAGTTAAAAATATGAGTGATAATGAAGCTTACAGATAACACAGAGTTGGGAGATACAGTCAATATAAAAAGCAAGATCAGCCTCTCAGGAGAACTGCATGATCTTGAGTTCTACAGGAAGAGAAAGGGAATTACATTTGGTAATATCATAAAAGAAAGACTAAACTCCTATATTCTTCCATACGGAGAAAAAAAAAAAAAAAAAAAAGCTGATCTTAAGTGGAAACTAAGTGGACACGAGCAGCACTGCTTGCCCTTTTAGCTGACTAGAAGAAACTGTTGTAACTCGGCTATAATCAAACAGGTAGCTCACACAGGCATCTCTATGGGTTATTCTACGCAAATGCAGGAAATACGAATGTCATTATACCAAGCACTGGCCCGTCAGCATTAGTGGTCACAGTTTTAGTTATTCACCTTCAATCTGGAATAAAACAGAGGGTTATAAGGAGACTTAAGGGAACACTAAAGGAGTTCAGCTTGTTTGATTCAACCCTGGCTAAGAGAAAATACCAGATTTCTAGAAATAAATAACAAGCAGAATAGAGGCATAAGTGAATCGGTAACAAAAGCTACTTATCTACTTATGACTAATGAATAATTTGGTGCAGCTATAAAGAAGGCACAGGATGGCTCTGAAGAAACTGTTGCTGGAGGTTAAGAGTTTCAAGCATTTAAAGAGTGATGGGAGGTCTGGAAATGCATTGCCAAGGAATGAGAGAAAGGATAGCAAAGCTGGATTTTAAAGTAGAGCTTGATATGTTCCTATTGTATCAGTCTGTGTTGGTGATGCAAACACACTTACGAATCAGAAGGACCTTAAAAGATTCAGTTTTTTGCCTATTCTAGGTTCAGCATATCTAAGAATGATAGCCAACACATTAACAACACAGGAAGTGCATTATCAAACACATGTAGACACATGTAAATCGATGGAGAGAAGAGTACTCCCCCCCCATTCTTTTTTTTTTTTTTTGAATAAGATGGATTAATATTTTATCATAGAAGTGTATTCTCTAAGTGTACTAGGTTATCGTGGCTTCGTTTGCAGTACCCTTGTTTGCAGTAGTTCCTGGCAGTTCATGCATTTTTCATAGCTCTCTGTTTCTTGTTAATACACACTGTATTCCTTAGAGAGCCAACAAAAAGGACACTTCTTGGTAACCAGCATTTTGCAACTTTATTTTAACGACAAACAAGCAGCAATGATATACAATAACGTCTGAAAGCCTTACAAGACTACAATTCATTTGTGGTCAAAGAAACAAGACACTTTTTAACAGTACTCCAAAATGAGAAATACAAAGCCAGTTTTGAATCTCCAGTCCCTGCATGCACTAATTATATAAACTCAGGAGTTTTTAAAAGCAGGTTTCCTTGCTTACTCGTGCACACAAACATACCAGCAGTTCCATTCACACCTATTAAAACATGCTAACCCTGTGCTTCTGTGAGCACCAAAACTAGTTACTACACCAATGTTGATCTGCATGAAGAATTCGGTATCTGCCCTGAAAATTGTTGTTTTGCATATATAAAACTGGCCTTTTCACAAGCAAGAATCAAAAAAAATCCAAAGTCAAATAGGTGAAGATGGCACTCTGGCCCTACGGTTTGTGAGTCACACTTCACAAGCACATCTGAAAAGGCACGACCCTACTCGCACGGATCCATCCTCTGCAAAACTTGTTCCTCCTTCCTGTCACATCACTAAATTCTCCCTCCTGCCCAACTCCTGCCCAGGCACTCACTTTCGTGTTCTCCCTCTGAACTTCAGCATAAATTCACCTTTCCCCCCACGAACTTACTGCATGCTTTCCACTTCAGCATGGACCAGCAAAACTCTTCTGTCAAATCAGGAAGTTTAAGATATATAGCTTGGTATTTAAAAAAAAAAAAAAAAAAGAGAGATGATTTCTTTTCCACTGCTCAGCTTTCTTAGTTGAAGTGCAAAACTAATCTGTGACTATGCATGTACCAAATCAAAGCAAAATGTTTGTGGGAAAACACTCTCATGGGCCCATGCGAGCATCTGAAGCACTTCGAACAGAGCAGCTGCAATGAAAGAAGAATAAACAAATAACAGATTTTCCAGCAAAGACTTCCTCACAGAGACAGGGCTAAGGAGTCCCGAGAGCATTTTAGCCATCATCGTGATGGTTTGGGTCATTTCAGTCCTTCACAACTGTCAGAGCAAACACACTCCATTTTGCAAGAACAGTAACACACAAGACTCCCAAAGCAAGCAAGCGTTTAAAAAACTCACACAGTTTCTTCTTCCTCAAGATCGCTGAAATAAATCCACCTTTAAGCTTTGTTCTAGAATAATCACTTTAAAAAAAAGAAGAGAACAGAATGTAAAGTTAAGTCATTTTGAAATTTTGAAATGTTACTAAGTAAACTTTAAAATAAAATGTGTAGACACAGTAAGAAAAACAGAAGAGCTAAGAATGAGCAACTTTTCTCTCTCTGAACATAAAAAAGGGAGTGTCAATAAGTTCATTTTCAAAATACAAAAAAAAAATATAAAATCAAAGTTTAAGCAATGTATAGCCACCATTTTTCTAAAATCCATATTGAAGTCATATAATATGAAATGCAGAACAAATGCCCCGGAATGTATTCCTTCAGCCAGCATATGACAGCACTACTTAATTATTTTTAAATATGTTCTGGAAGAAAAGAAATAATCGAAGGTCTAATTGCTGCACTAGCATAGAGAGGTCATAACCCAGTGAGACATGTGATGACTAAGATAATGTTACCAAGAAAAGTCATATTTCCTGTAAAATACACAAACATAGTTAACTTATCAAAAAGTATCTCTAGGTGGTCATGACCTTTTTTTTCTTTTTTTTTTTTCCTTTAAAGCTTTTTAAATATTACAAAGAGCACCCTTTTCCTTAAAACAACTACAGCTCAGAGACATAAAGCAACACCAAATTTTACTAGGCAAGCAAACCAGCGAACATCATCATTGCCCAACCACAGCTGATAAGATGATCCCTAATGTTACCCAGAGACCCACTGACTCAAAAAAAACAGAGTTGGCAGCTGGTGCAATGGAGGGAAAGGTAGAAGAGATACAGGAAATTTGTAGGTTGGAAATGAAAACATACTAGCACAAGATGAATTAGTTGATTCCCAGGGTAGGTTTGCCCCGTACCTCCCACCAGCTGCCATGTTGATGCAGAACACAAAACTGGATCACCATCTGAAGAGAAACACCCTCCCTCCCAACCAAAAAGCAAATGAAAATACCAAATGGGGTCACCAGCAACATCCAGGCACACATACTTTCCTCACCCTTCTTTCACCTCCATCTCACATTTGCCACTATTGACACCTCTTCTTAGATACCTGATCACCTCCTCTTTAAAAAAACTCATTTTATGTCACAATCTTCTAATCTCTTTTCAAGATGCTATTACTCAAATCCTTTTTGCAGGCAGTGTTTTCTTTTGTTATCCATCTCCCATCTGGCCTAGCTGTCTGCATTATCTTTCTAGATTTCCACCAAGCATATGCTTTTATTTGAATACTGAAATCTACTCGTTCAATATTTCAGTATTTCCCGAAGACCAGCCTGTCTCATTTCTTTGCTCTTATGTATGAGGCACCTGCTACCCCACCTTTCACTTTGCTAATATTGTCCTCATTCTTTTTGGCTGTTATTTTTCTGAGACCATTTGCCTTCTTCCGTATTCTCCAGCTTACTGTCCTTATCTGCTTGCCTTCCGATCCTTCATAAAAGGATGTAAAATCCTCTGAAATGTGATCTCATTACACTCATGTTATTATTTAATGATTCTCTCCTGTAACAACATTCAATATGTCAGCAAATTATACTTCACTTGTATTTCTTCAGAAGTAACCCAATTTGCTTCCAGTGAAGGTGACAGTATTTGTCTGGAGTAATGCCAGTAAAATAATCATAATCCATGGGGTTTTTTCTTTCTCTCTCTCTTTTTCTCTTTCTTAAAAAAAAAGTCATAGTTCTTATGCTTTCAGAAGCGGACCTCCTACAGGAGGCCATGTGATTTCTAAAAGCAAGAGACAAAACCCTGACAAAGTTATAGCTTCAGAGGGAAATTTGCTCTCCTAAAATACATCCAAAATAATGGGCTTTTTCAGATCCATCTTGTCTCTTTATAGAAAAGTGACATAGAAAAAAACGTTGCATCTCCCAGTATATAAATATGATAAAGTTCTGCATACTTCTCTAACTACTGGACACATTATTGTACATCAAAACACAGTAATGCAGTCAATCATAGAAGAGAGGCTATGTGGCAGAAGACACCTGCCCTGCTCGGTCAGTGTCTCCGGGAAAAAAAATCACTGTTGCTAAAAAGATGAAATAAATTTTGAAATAAAAATAAAAGGATCAAATCAAGCCAGGGCCCAATAACTCTGGAAGGATTAAAAATAAATAAATAAATAAAATTTGGTTTCCCTATGGAACCAAAAAAAGTCAACCAGTATTTTATTGGGACTAAAGGAATCTGCACATCTTTAGCTGATGGAGTTTACTTTCATCACCCAGGTGATTTCTTTATGCCTCTATTACGGATTCCTATCTGTCACAAAAGCAATTAAGATTTCTAGGGGCTCCATGTACATATTATTCACCTATTTTACTCCATCTGCACATTTTTTGAAAGTTCATTTGCTTCAGAATATTTTAATTAATTTGGTGATACTATGAAGATATCACCATTAACAAGCAATATCATTGCTGCTCGAAAGACAATAATTGAAGAATGTAACCAGACTTCCCTTTCAAAGCCTGAACAAGGCCAAAGGCTTGTTTTCTATTAAAAAAAAAAGTGTTATAAACATTTAAGCCAAAAAACTAGGTAGTTTATTTGGTGTGTGTTTCTACAAACACCGTAATGAAAACAAAACAAAAAAACTACTGAAGTAATTAAAGAGAATAATTACAATAAAAGATGTCTTTGAAGACATCTTTGGTGTTTGAAGGAATCTTTGGTAGTTATTTCACAGGTTGGGGGAAAAAGTGAGGATGAGCCCTAGACTTTAATGTGTATGTGCATGGAGGTCTGGTAAACTTGAAAGTCATTACTTCTGGTGCACCCTGGCAGCCTTAGGGTACTCTCACCGATACCTCATTCATACAGTTATGTTTTCTTCAGTTATTTCTCTTTTGTGCCTAACTACCAAAGATTCCTTTATCATTCACAGGAGCCTCATGTAAATGATATTAATTTAAACCTTTATATTAGTGCTTTCAGTAATTCTGACTCAAATAAACCAATCTCATTGCATCTTTGCTATTATTATTTTAAAGCTATAAGACAGTTCAGGTAGCAGTACATGTTCTATATTTGACTGAAGTTGTTTCCAAAAACAGAACAGAGACAGTCACAGCAGGATGCTGACCACTCAAAACTTGCAATAAATCAATGCAAGACACAAAGATCAAATATTGCAAGGTCGAGGCCATCATAACACTTTTTATTACTTTGAATCCTTCTTATTAGTAATTGCTCTTTCAGAAGCAATCTGAATACATAATCAGCTTAATTATGCTATAATACAAGACTGACAGCCAGGAAGGAGGTGTGAGTGCACTGAGAGATGCTGTCTGCTCATGATTACCAGAAAAAACACATAAAGGAAAGTGCAAAGAAGGATGTTAAAGGATGGAGGCCATTTGCTTGGGTTTTTTTTTTTTTTTTCTAAACACTCAGTCTCCCTCGGGGCCCTGAATCTGTTATTCTGGATACTACCAGACAGGAGCAACCCAAAGGAAAAACAAAACAAAACCACAAGCAAATGCAAAACCAAACAGGTTAGCAATCCATCCAGAAATCTTTTTAACTTGTTCATGATGAAAGCCAATAACGTTACAGGCTGTGGGCAGAGGTCCTTAAAGGACAACATGTTTTTGCAGGATTATGACTAAAAAAAAAAAAAAAAACAGCAACAAACAGCTTCATCCCAATAAGATTGTGGTAGCACTGTAGACAACACTGACAGTATCTTCTTGCGCAGTTTTGATTAAACACTTCACAAAAGACTTTTTCCTTCTTTTGCATTCAAGACTGCATTCCTAATATCTCTATTTATCCCCTGTCTGTAAATACCCACAAGGTCATTAATTTATTGACATCATTTGCAGTCTTAGACTAAGCACAGATCACTTCTGCTGACTTTAAAGCTATATCTCAGATACTTCCTCTTCTAAGCGTAAGGAAAAATCTAGCTAGATACCACATGTAACTCAGGAATGAGAGTGAATGATAAGCACAATTTTTACTAACTCGGGTATTATAACACAGCAGCAAAAAGAGTTCCTCCTAATTATGTTTTACGCTTTTTTCTGTTATTCTGTTACCCAATTCTGTTAACAAGAGATGGCATTTTATATATGTTACCTAATTCATGGAATGAAAACACTGGTCTTCCCGAGCAACCTCCTAGCATTCATAGCACTTGTTCCTGGACTGTTAATTTTTTTAAAAAAAAAAGAAAAAAAAAGGAACATACATTAAAGGATCTGCCAACCTAAAAGGAAATGTTTTAAAAATCAATTAAGTGATTTCATGTGCCCCAGTTCTGGCTACCTGGCTATTAACATGTCGAAAACCAAATCCGTATCAATTTTAGTCCACAACTGTTACTAAGAATGAAGTCCTCACGCAGGTTTTGAATGCAGTATCTCAAGGAGAGAATTAATAATGTTATAAACATACATGAAAATAACTTGCCTTGATTTAGTTTACTTTGCAATCTTCTGTGAAGAGTACAAGGCTCTAAAATATTTCACTGCTGGCAAGTTCCTGCTCCCTCCCCATGCAAAATCAACTGATTCCTAATGCAGGAATCCTGATTCCTAATTCCCTCTCTGCAGGTCAGATTTGCATAAGGGAGAGGAATTTTGTGTCAAGCAGGATTCAATGAATCACATGTAGCCTGGCAATTCTGAAAGTTAGATCCATCTTCTTTAACTCTTCTGCTTGCACAGCCTAGGAAAGGCACACACATGATGTGCTAGAATATCAGGAGTATTTGAACATGCCTTCGGGTATCCATCTTTATGAGAGTCTAAAGCTAAAAAAAGTCAGTATTTCCTTATCACTCCACTTTTTAAAAACATACTGATATTTCCCAGTACATTTAAATACTACTTTTAAATTACTTTTCAGCTTTATGAAAACAAAAGTTATCTCACAGTAAAACATCACTTTCTGCAACGACTGAAATGGGTTGATAAATCCAGTGTAAAATGAAAAGAACAACTGAGTTTCATGCTGATGCAATGGTATCCTCACATGAAATATTAGACTTTTTACAAGAGATAAGAGAACAAGAGAACATCTTTACAAGAAGATGGGAAGACATTTCCCTCTACTATCATGGTTAACAATGGCAATAACCCCTCAGGAAAGACATCTGGGTTGCTTCAAGTACACTACATCAATTACTGTTTTCCCTGCTGAAATTATGTGTTACCTAAGAATACACATATAAAGAATAAGATTTCTTTTAAAAAGTGGTCATGTGACTTTTGATAACAATAACTAGCCTAAAGACCAGATATATTACAAGCACTGAATAGTTCTAATTTTCACATGGTCATACTGCAACTTCTTCTGTTCTTCTTTTAAGATGAAAGACATCAGAAGGAATGCTGATATACAGCTCCTCTAATCTCAGCCTGGTTAGCTAAATACTAATGCCAAAGAAATATATTAATCTTGCAGCTTTGAGACGAAAATTTTTGGGAAAAACTAATTCCAATGGATCTAAAACCCAACACAATAGATGCTAGAACAACTAGCATCAAGAGTTTCATACCTTCAAAACACAAGCAAGCTTTCCCAGTACTTATTTCAAAATCGCAACCCTAGCAAAATAACTACTGCTAGCTGTAATTTATAAATCCCACACAAGATGGATATCGTGTCAGGGAAAGGAATGCAATGCAGAAACATTCTGAACTAATTTTTCTCTTGTGGTTTTTTAAAAAATTAGCTGTCTCTGATTCGCACAGTAACAAGCCTTGCCACCTAATTAAAAAAGTACTCTATTATGTGGGCATGGTTAACAGGAAAGAAAAGCCAACAGTTTGCTAGCTAGTCAGTTAGTCCCTTGCAGAAAGCAAGCAGTAGACATCTATGGAAACTGAGGAGAAATGTCTAGGTCTTCTCCTATTAATTAATCCCTGCATTACAAATCAGTGACAGATAACTATGACAGTGTTACTGAACAACATTCATTAATAATTAGCTCTTCCAGCTGAGGAACATCATTAATCGTTGTTCTGCTTTTGGAGGCATATTGTATGTGCTAAGACATAGCAAATCAAACCATGCCCTGAAGATACATTTTTTATTATTATTGTTTATTTTTAAAACCAAGAATAGAAAACTAGACTCTGAGATTTGAGATTTTGGTGAGTTTAGAGAAATATTATAAAATAAAATAAAATAAAATAAAATAAAATAAAATAAAATAAAATAAAATAAAATTTCTCACAGCAGGACTTCCAAGACCCTGTTATACAGTATACAGGTTGGAACCAAAAATAAAAAGCTATACCCAGGATGTCTTAAAGGCAGCTGCATCCATGGAAGGGAGTTGGGTTAGGATTTATTGTTAAATCTGAACACTTCTTTGGGTTTTTAAATCAAAAAAGTGGACAGAAAAAGTCTTAAGAGCTCTGCTCTGGGTACAAATTCTGATTGTTCAGATATAAAAACCAACATCAACTTTCTTTTTTAACTTGTGATCCTTAGATCTAATTTTAGAAGGTTTGATTGCTTAAAAAAAAAAGAATAGAAGAATAAAAATAATGGTAATTGTAAGTCATCCTGGTTTCTGTTTCTTACATTTAAGCATTGTAAAAATTTTTGGACTAGATCTATCTTGGGAATTCAATATTAGCTACAGGGCTGTACCAACAACAGTGTAGCCAACAGATCATGGAAACAGATTATTCTCCTTTCTCCTCAGCATTCATCAAACCACATCTGGAGTATGCATCCGACTTTAGGTCTCCCAGGGCAAGAAATACATTGATGATCTCGAGCAAGTCTAGGGGAGGCCATCAAGATGGCCAAGGCTGGAGTCATGTGAGGAACAGCCGAGGGATGGGAGTTATTCAGCCTGGAGATGAGACAGCTTTGGGGCACCTGCAGCAGCAAGCCTGGGCCTAAAGAGAAGTTACTGAAAAGTTGGAGACAGGCTCCTTAGTGGGGAAAGTACAGGAGAACAAGATATGACAACCAAAACTTCAAGTCCAGAGGCTATAATAAGGAAAAAAAAATCCCTATGAAGACCATTAAGTCTGGGAGTAGGCTGCCCAGAAATGTTGTGGACCTCTGTTCTTGAAGATTTTCAAAACCCAACAGGACAAAGCCCTGAGAAACCTAGCCCAAACTCAGTATTGACCCTGCTGAGAGCAGCAGGTTGGACTAGTGCCTTCCTAAGGTCCCTTCCAGCCTGGGGCCAGCCAGGCTGATCAGGGGAACTCAAGGGTGACTAGACCATAAAGACCCCAGAAACCTTGCAGGGGTGCATCCAACCTCACCTGCTTTGAAAAAATATGTGAGAATCCTATAATTGTGAAATTACTTGCACTCCCTATCGCCAAGGGAATAATCTTCTACCTCCTCAGAAGAGGTACTGGTTTACACCTTGAACAGTACAAATCCTTAATCAATAGCTTTAAAAATGTTAGAAGAAATTTTCAACACAGCTATAAAGTCATTTCAGTGACTTCAGCTATCTTCTGAAGATAGCTATCACATCCACTAGGAAAGAAAAAGAAAAAGAAAAAGAAAAAGAAAAAGAAAAAGAAAAAGAAAAAGAAAAAGAAAAAGAAAAAGAAAAAGAAAAAGAAAAAGAAAAAGAAAAAGTGACATTCTTATTTCAGCGTACTTTGACAGTGACTAACGTGCATCAATTGTGCAAGCAGGATACTTTGATAAAGAGCCTTTTTTTTCTCTTGTTGTTCGCTTTATTTCCAGTTCACAACACTGTGCATTGTTGGAACAATCCTGTATTTAACACTGATACATTTCCATTTGAAGGGCAACAGGAAAAGGGCTTCCTCCAGATGGAAGAAGCAAATGGAAATCCCCAAAATACCATAACTGTGGCCAGAGGAGGCAGGAAATAAAGTGCTATCCTGCTTTTCCAGAGGTTCACACTGCAGCATCCTGCAGGGCACACCGTTGACCATCTGGAAGTTCCTGTCTTTTCCTTTTTACTCACTACAACATCTGTGCCTTACTTCTTTTCTATTTTTTAATGGAGATTTGTATACAGGAAGATATAAGCTGTTAGATGATTACGCTAACTCTCATTTTTACACCGTGAAAGTAGATGCAGTCGTAGGCTCTGCAGTGTCTCTATATCCTACAACAGAAATGTAGAAATCAGGAGTGGCTTATTCGACCTGTCATATTATTTCATATACAGTTACTATCTCCGAGCAATCTTTGTTTAAATTTGCAGTGGTATGATAAATTGCAAGGATCTGTTTGAGTGCACACAAGAGAATATGTTTGCCTCTGCTTTCAGCAAATTAGTAGGAAGCAGATTTGTAGAGGTCTTTGCACAGCTGAGAAGTTGTACTTGCAGACACCAAGGGAAGTTGTGAAAAGCAGATTTTAATATTTATATATAGTACGTATTGGGCATGATGATTGAACTGAATCAAAAATCTCAATGAGAACAAATGGCTGACATCAACTACTGTAAAAAGGTATTTAAGACCTGCTACATCACTAAATTTTTCCCTTTATATATACACAGCATTTCTTGTATTATATTTTGACTCTAAGTATGCACATGGCTAAATCTACAGCACTTCACTTAAAGACAATAAAGAAATTTGCTCTCTCATATTCCACACCAGCACTATGAATTTTCAGGACAAATCTTTAAAAGTTGCAAGAATTATACTAAGTTCACACATTACAAATGGAAATGCTGTTAGAATTTTAGCTGTGGTTTCATACTGAAAGCAAAATAACGCTAAGCAACTAGTCTCTTTAATCAGTTTCTTTGAAAAAATCAAGCAGTAATACTTTTCATCTGATATAGAAGATGCTACATTATAAAAGTAGGATGTACATAGAAAGGAAAGCCTACAAATATCACAACAGTGAGTGGTCTAAAACATGGCTTATGCAGAGTTCTCTCAGATGGAGAGGAGGTAGACAGCAGAATACAATGTCCCACAACTGCTGACAGCTTGAACGAGACCAACTGGTTATACTGAAGAGCTGAAAGAAGGAACACTATTTAGAGTTATTTTTAATATAGTTATTATTATTTTCCCTTCAAAAAAAGGTTTACCAGATACTGTCAAAGAAAGCCCTCTTGCCATCATATCCTCTCCTCTTGATTCCCAACCATGTCATTGCCTAACTGGATTCTTATTTCAAGACCAAACAAATCAAGAACTGGAGACAACTAGGCAAGGAAAGTTGTGCTGGGTCGAAGAAGTGTAATACAGGATCAATTTTGCCAAATTGAAAGTGGCTTCATGATAAAGAAACAAAATCACAACAAAAACCAAAGGCACAGGATCAATTTTGCCAAATTGAAAGTTGCTTCATGATAAAGGAACAAAGATCACAACAAAAACCAAAGGCCCAGAGCGCATACCATATGGTAAGAAGAGCATGAGTGTGAAGCAAGAAAGTCATCTTAGGCAAGATATCACCTTAGGCGAGGAGTAAAAGTTCATCTATTACACAGGTAAGGCCAAAGAGTTGCCTTACTCAGGAAATGCACAAAAATGATAAATAAAGACCTCTTTTTAAAAAAGAGAGGACTTTTTTGTTCTGTTCTGTTAGAAAGAGAGACTTGATCAGACTGAAAAAGAAAACAGTCAAGTGACATCAAAGCCTGTATACAAATTAGCAAGAAGAAATTTGTGAGAAGGAATGAATTCTGGAGATAAAGGTTTTCCAGTTAAAACATTTTCACACACGGAAGGGAAGGGAAGGGAAGGGAAGGGAAGGGAAGGGAAGGGAAGGGAAGGGAAGGGAAGGAGAGTGCTAAGCTTAACTATAACTTCATCAGAAAATGTACATTTTTAAGAAGAGAGTAATGGCATGTTATCCAAACAATTAAAAAAAAAAAGTTTAACTCTTTCAATTTAGAGAAAATAAACCACAGAAATGTTATTCATTATTTACATGATATACATGGCCAATATTTAGTTAAGAAAAGAGACAGGGCCTTGCTTCACAGTCTTTTGTTTTCTAAAATAAACAGTAGTTTGAAGGTGTTAATGCCTAGAGAATAAAATGAGCAAGAATAATCAAAAAGATCACGCAGCTTCTCCGGCAGGTGACACATATGTCACAAAGTAACAGGGTTTATTTGATCCATAGAATTACAACCTGAAGAAAGATGTTTCATAATCTAGCACACAGAAAATGTATACATATTTCTATATAAATTTCTACACAGAAACATCCAATTAGTGCTAACAGAAAACTCTGATGTTATCAATGATTCATGCAAAACGAAGCATAAAATGTAATTATAATTCCATGCTTGACACTGAAAATATGTGTCTTTTGAATGATGCTCTGCAATACACATGCCAAAAAAGCAATCTGGTCTCTCTCAAAGTTTCGAGAGGTTAAAATACATTGTTTCCTTTAGGCTGTCATCTTGTGTAAGTGGATGGAACCATGCATCTGTGTTAAAAAATGCAGCGTTACTAGGAAATACAACAGGTCTTTTTTAATGCTAACTAGTCTTCTATTCTAGTCTTCCTTTCAATTCTGTTCTAGCCTTAATTCTACGCGTAGTCTCATTTTCATAGAAGTACACTAACAAAATGGCAACACGAGCAAGTACTTATATCTGTGAATTTTATACATCTAAACGATTTCTGGAAGATGAATTGCCCTCACTATCTTTTGGCTTATCATCCAGTTTTTTTCTCAGTGACAGAAAACCTGCTTCTCTGAAAGATTAAAGAAGAAAAAATACAAGGCATGCTACAGAGATTTTTAGTGCTTATGGCCATGCATTAAAATGAAATCAGAGTAAATATCATTGTATTTCTTTAATAGAGATGAACAAATAATTTGCTAGAAAAGTCAATCAACAATATCAATAATAATCAATCTTTGCAATCACTGTTACTTTCTACGGTTGCAGATTACCAGTTTGGAGAAGGACTTCCTTGCAGGTTACAACAGAAGTACATGGATTATGAAAAACACATTTCGCTGATTATTCCTTCCAGAGCCTTTGCAATCTCCTCCTGCTTTCAACAAAAGCTTGACCCAAATTTAAGGCTAATCTTGCACTTGAAATCTGGAATGTATCACTGCAAGCAAGGAGTCACTCTGCTTTCCCCAAGTTAACTGCAAACTAGTTTCCCTAATAGTGAGTCTTCTACCCAACGAAACAGTTTGCTGACTGGTATCAGCATGACAAGCAAAGAGCGCGCCACCGTTTAGCATCTTTTGACCCAGTTTGACCCATTTGCCCATCTCTCACCACAGTGGCAAATATCCTTATCTGCTAAGAAAACAATTTTTAGTCTCCTTTGCAACATCTGAACCCGGGGCAGTTTGACCCTCACTCTAATACCACTTAGATACTTCAGTTTTAAATTATGGGTCTGTCAGACTACGTGCAACAAATTAGTGGCTTGGAAACAGTAGACAGAGTATGTAACGTCTGAAATCCTGTGTTTTATAATATTTTGCCAAAAAAAGGAGTGATTACTGTATCTCACAAACACACAGACTCACTTCAAGTTTTACTTCATTTCCAAAATAACTGACCATTATATGAATGAGCTCAAACAAGAAGTGTTACGCTGGGCTCTCTCATCATTCAAAATGCAAAAGTGTTTTGAAACTGCTCACTTAAGGGGGTAGAAATGTTTAGCATGATCCTCATCTCTTTCTTTTCAATTTTGGACAACTGATAGGAAAGTCAGAGCTGTTAATTTCTAGTTAATCTTAATGGTTGATTTTATGCCTTGCAAATGTTATTCTAAAGTGTAAGAGTAAATAGAACACTAGACTGTTGTTGATTTAAGTGATTATACATACTTTTTCCCATCCAAAGGATTATTTACTGAGGCAACAAATTGAGAATGAATTAAAGAGTACTCCTTTTTATTCACAGTGGAGTTCACCCTTGGAATTCATTGCTACAGGATATTATCACAGCTAACATTGCAGTTCCGAATTAAAAAAAAATAGAAATTAAGATACAAAATAGCAACCTTAATGTAGCATTTGGGCTTTAGTTCTGCCTACTCAAGATAGCAAATGAACAGGTAAGATTTTCAAGAGAAAAAAAGAAAGCACATTAAGTCAACCACATCCTGAACATAATGCATCACTTTTAACAAATGCACTAGAAATAGCAGATATGATAGAATTTAACTCTCCTGTTCACTTTCTTTCTTATCTCTTTTTAATATTCAAAATTGTAAATTGGTCTGTCTGACAACATAACCCCCTAGTTATGCTGGCTGGTCTCAGGGAGCTCTGCCCCTTGTACTGCTGCCAGCACCACCTCCCCTTTCCCTGCCCGCTGCCAGCTCCTGACCTGCTCAGCTTCAGTACCAAGTGCCATACCCACTGCAAAAATCATGCTACAGGAAACTGCTCTACTCTGGAAAACAAATCTCGGTGACTTTAGTTACAGATAATCTGTTTAGTACAGACAATCTGCTGCAGCATCAAAAAAAAAAAAAAAACCTCCACCTTTTAAAGAAAAAAAAACAAAATGCAATCTTCACAAATGCCTACGCATAGACTTATGCCATCTACTTGACTGACAGACTTTTTCCTGCCATTCTTCAGGATAGAGAGCAAGTAACTTGCTTCTTAGTTTGCTGCAGTATAACAGGAGAAATTAATTACTGATATTACACATGTGAAAGGTTGTCCTCAAATTAAGATCCTTCAGCTTTACAAGGGCTGCTGAAGGCTGCTGTTGCAGTGGGAGAAGAGGGGAAGGGAAATAGGACGAAGTGCAAACATTCAGCCATTTATATGCTAGTGAAAAAAAAAAAGAGAGAGATTTTATTGCTATGGAGAAGTGCATCATTTAAAGTCCCTTTCGGACAGGATGCAATTAGCTGGTATGGTCTTGCAAGAGTATTTTTAGCAGTGCCAGCCACCGTGAAGCCAGTCTGCTTTTGCCAGCATTCACAACTCCCCCTCTGAACATCCTGGAAAAGCTGCACTGTGACTATAGTTCAGTGCTTTAGTGGTTAAGACTACGGCACACTCCTCCCCACACCTTAAGAGTTTGGGTGTCTCAGGTTTTTTGACATTTAGAAAATTATCTGGAATGGAACAGCATAAAAGCGACCCATACTAGTGTATTAACGGTAGCATTCTCTTCCTTGTCTACCAAATAAATAAATAATAGCAATAAGAGCCATCCATTCCTAAAATGCAAAGTTCTGTCATTCCATTTTGTGCTTTGACTGCTCTGATACGGAAACCAGAATATGTCTCAGTTTTGCACCTGCTGTTTCAACAACAGTGAGGAGGAACCGCACGATTTGCAGACAGTGCCTGGGAGCTCCTGCCCTGCACACGCCGGGTCCAAACCCTTTCCAGGTCCAACAGACACCAGGCCAGTTGCCACGTTCTTCAAGCAGCTTTCTGCAGTCAGCTGCTCCCACCAATATCCATGGCCATGTTCCCTATCTGCACAGCAAGTTACCTACCTGGCAAACCCTAAACCCACCAAGTAATCTGCAGATTCTCCTTCAACTTATTTCACCCCTTAAGTGTGTATGAACTGCTGTATGGAAGAGTCAAGACAAATAAATCTGGCTGATGCAATCTTAAGGACAGATGCTATAATCCCATTTTTTGTGAGATTTATCTAGTTTCCCAGCTGCCCTGCAAGGGCTGTTAGAGGAGAGGTGGCACACTGTGCTCCACAAGCTGTTAATTGACATTGAAAATGGAAGCCGTGCAGATTTAACTCACATTTGCAAATAAATAAATAAATAAATAAAAGTAAAATAAATAACAAATAAAAATATGCCTTTATATGCTTGTGGTTGGGAAGTGTTTTTCCTGACAGATTGGAAATTAAGCAAACAGAAAAAATTATTTCAGTAAAGGAGACCTGGTAACTTTCCTTCCCCTCTTCAAATAATTTAGAAATTTAGCAGCCATTTCAGGCTCTTCCATGGAAATGGGCATCCAAGCTTTCCAGGGCTTTTTTGTTTTGTTTTGTTTTGTTTTAGCCTGCTATCCATTAAGACTTCCCTAGGTTTTTTTTGTTGATGCGACTAACATTTTTATGAGTGCTCTGAGACAACAAGAGGGTTTTAAAATGTAACAGGAAGTCTATGGGAATCTCTCTCATACTGTTCCCTACCATTCCTTTCAGCACATCATAGTAAATATTCCCCAGTGCCACTACAATGATAAAGAAAAAAAAAAAAAAAAAAACTTAGTCTTTCTTTCTCCCTTTTTAAGGAATTGACTGGTTTAAAAGTGTAACAAACAGCACTATCATTAACAGTGTAAAGTTCACTTGAATTTTGAAAAAAAAAAAATCAGGGCATGGCACAGATCACTGCATCCAAACTACCAGAGTTTTACAAAATTGTCCAAGTCATTCTATAGGACACATATACTGCAATAAAACGTACAGAGAGATTACAAATTATGAATTATTTTAACAGCATTGCAGCACCTGCAAAGGGAGCAAGGTATTTCCGTCCAAAGCTTTAATCTGCACCTGTTAATTTGGGGCCAAAAGTCCAAGAACACTCAAGTGTGCTGGAATCTACCTCCTCATTCAAAGGCAGAACAAGCACCTCTGTCCAGCTGGCCACACTCCTGGGGCACTTCCAGCCCCAGTAAATATATGTGTTTGTGAAAATATGGTGCGTGCTTTTAAAAATACTGTGCATAACACTTTCTTCACAGCCTGAAGAGATGGTCATTCTGATTCATTCAATATCATTCTGATGAATCAGTTGCTGAAAGGAGAGATAAAAGTGATTCCCACCTTATACCAGGAGTTCAAGATTTGGCTTGAAAAAGCAAATGCAATTTTCCAATGAATATCTGAACTGCACCCTAAGTATTCAAAAAGTTCCCTATATTCTTTGAAGTATTTTTTCTTATTTGTTGCCATTTACAGAGCACTAATACATGTGCTCTGTACATGTACGTACTAATACATACTAATACATTCAAAAACAGAAACAAACAAACAAAAAATTTCTAGAAGCTCCCATAATTCATACTTTGTCTTGGCCAAAATTCAAGAGTTCAGAAAAGCAAGTAGATTTATGTGCAACTTCTGGGGTGCATCTGGGCCAGTCAAAGCTGGCTGCTATCAATCTGCTGATAACACGTAATCCAGCACCCTACGTCTAAAATCAGAGAAAGCTGTTCTCTCTAAGTGCTTGCTTTCCAGCATCCCATTTGAAAATAACATTTTCCTTAAAACAAAACTAATGAATCGTGTGTGAAGTAAAACAATTGAAAGTAGGCAAATTAAAAATTGTTATCAAGTGATGTAAACCACAGCTCTGTGGTTCAAATCTTTATAGACCAAGGAAAGCAATTAGCAAAAGAGAGTTCTGATGCCTTCCTTCAGAGAGGGAGGAATCATGTTCTTTCTTCATATTTTGGGTTTACAGGAGTAACAAAAAAAAAAAAAAAAGAGTTTATGCCAAGGATGAAGCTTAAAAATATGATAATACACAAAAACAAAACAATCTTTCCCAGCACCAAAATCTATTCTCCAACATCTTTCATTGATTTTTCAACTTTTTATTATTACTACTTTATTACTGTCTCTAAAATTTAAATAAGAAATCAAAAAAACCAACAGTGTCTGTCTTATTACAGAGCACAGTACTTTATTTCTAAGAAAGTTTCTATTGCTATGAGTTATCCTTTAAACTTGGATTGAGTATAAGATCTTACTCTCAAAAGAACTTGATGGTAGATTAATTTTGAAGAAGTAAGCAAGCCCGCAACAAAATTTGCATTCTCCAAAATCTTTCATTTTATACGTGTAGCATTTCCCATCTTCAGTAGGCACTTAAGACACAGTTCTCAAGCTTAAACAAATATACCTAGGCTTACTGGCACAAGACAATACTCTTTAGTATAACAGACCTGATCCCAAAACACTAACAACTCATTTAATTGTATTTAGCCAACTACATAATAGGAATTGGTGCTTGGAAAATATGCACGTTTCATACCAGCAGAGATAAGTAGAATTAGAATTTATTTACTTTAAAAATAGAGTATTTAAAGTATTAAATATTGCTTTGAGAACATTGAAAACTAGTACTTCAGGTATTTAAAGCATTAAAGTATTTAAGGAATCAACTTTCAGCTCAGCAGCCGTATTAATCTTAAAGTTTGCCACAGCTGCCATTCCCTTCCAAACATTTTATCAGTGTTCACCAACCTGGTCACTCTCTCCTCCAGGAAAAAGAAGGACAAAATAAATCACAAGAAACCAGAGGAGTCTGTCATTTTCCGTCACGTACACAAAGATTCAGGACAAAAGCACAACCATGTGTTTCCACCTTTTTTGCAGGTACACACAGCTACTGCCCAGAGAGGGGCAGGAGGCAAAGCATCATGCTGTTCAAGGAGTCACTGCGCTAGCTTTTCAGCTCCAGGTGTATATAATTTCACCTGAAGTCACAGCAACAAGAAACACTTTATTCATATAGGAGCATACAGGACAGCATGGGTTCAAGGATAACTCAGGTGGAGGCGTTTAAGAAATGTGGAGACTCTGAACTGGGTTTCACCCTAGTGAGCATCAACTTAACAGTTTTTAAAGAAGGAATAAAAAGGCACAGACAGAGAAAATCAAGGCAACACAGAGCTGTCGGTTTAGCTACTCCCCTCACATCCAAAAGAACAAGATTACTGGCTCCAAACACACCCAACTCTGCGGGATTTAGCCAGTGGGATTTTTTTTTATTCATGTTCAAGAAGGGAAGTGCCTGCTTCAGGTTTTAGATTTGGATTAATCTGCACATGAAGGACACTAATGACCACCAGCAACTTAGGACAACGTCCGTTCCCATTGCCCGTTCTCATCGCTGTGGGTACTGCTGCAGCACGAGAGCACCTCTGTGTTCCTAACTGCCAGGGCAGCAAAGCAACGACACCCAAATCTGCTTTGATCCGGGAAGTCCGGCGGGAAGAGCAACACGAGTGAGAGTGTGACAGACCAGTAACACTAACACTTAGTGCTCGGGCTGGATCCCGCACTCTTAGGTGCGCTGCCCCACACACAAATTCCACCTGAGCACAATTTATTTTCCAGAGCCCTTCCTTCGGGTAAAATCTATCCTCATTCCTAATCCAACCATCCTTCAGATTAGGGAAGGTCTGGAATTACTCAACCTGCTTAAAGCACAGAGTTTCACCCATCCCACCCCACGCCACCAGGCTTTGGCTCGGCGGCCCCTCCATAGCCCATGCGGCAGCCGCGCAGCCCACCCGGCGCCAGGGTGGCATCGTTTGCACCAGCCCCTTCCTCCACGCGCCCTGCCCGTGGGCAAAGTGACGGCTCTCATGTCGCAAGCCCCTGCAGGGGTGGCCAGATGGGCGACCTCGAAGCATGGCAGAGGGCATGCACTTCACAAAGAGCAAGACACGGGTCGGGGTGCTGGCGCCTGCAGCGAAAGGGCCTCCGCTTTGCCCTTGGCCCCAGGGCGCTCACGCTCCCCGAAACAAAGCTGCACAGTGAAGGAAAAGGGGTATTTTCCCACCACTCCCTAAAAAATGAAGGGGCCACACTGTGCAAGGTGATGGACACCCCTGCGCTGGCATCCGCGCACTGTTGCCGGCCCCGAGGAGCCCGAGGTGCTGGCGCCTGCAGCGAAAGGGCCTCCGCTTTGCCCTTGGCCCCAGGGCGCTCACGCTCCCCGAAACAAAGCTGCACAGTGAAGGAAAAGGGGTATTTTCCCACCACTCCCTAAAAAATGAAGGGGCCACACTGTGCAAGGTGATGGACACCCCTGCGCTGGCATCCGCGCACTGTTGCCGGCCCCGAGGAGCCCGAGGTGTGCAAGGAGGAGGAGGAGGAGGAGGAAGGGCAGGACGCCCGAAGCAAGAGCCGCTCTGGCGCCGGGGCAGGAGAACGCGGGGCTCGAGGGGCAGCAGGGCCGGTGCCCCGCGGAGGTGGAAGGGAAATCAGGTTCCGCTGGGGGTCCCCCCCCTCTGCCCCTCCCCCCCCGCGGCGGGGTTCCCCCGGGAATGTCCCGCTTTTGGGGGCGCTGCGCGAGCCGCCGCCGCGCTCCTCCGAGGAGTCTTTTCAAACTCTGTGGGAAGGGCAGGGATGGCTATTAGCGCGCGCAGTCCGGCGGTTCTGCATCCAAAAATAATTCCCAGCCCTGGACGGCTGCCCGCTAACTAACGCCGCTTCATAATCCGAAACGTCTCAAAGAAAGACGGCGAAGAAGGAGAAACGCTCCCTCCCGAGGAGCCGGAGAACCGCCGATGCTCGGGAAGCGCCGGCT
>NW_010579861.1:0-11328 GCF_000705375.1 Tinamus guttatus | reverse complement strand
CTCCCCGGCGTCCTGCACCCTCCTTCCAGCCAGCCCCGGCTCACCCAGGCTCTTGGTCCGGGCACCAAGCCTGGATATCCCCTCCCAAACTTTCTGGCTTTGGTTTCTCTACAAAACAAATCATCCTTTGTGACTAGGGATCTTGCCTGCACATGGTAAAATACAAGAATTGAGTGGTGTTTAATCTGCCCGTGAAGCATCTAATTAGCCCGTGTTAAAGTCAGCCCCAGAACAGCTCTTAAGGCAGCTGAATCCGTCCCTGGGACAAGCTACTGTGGAAGCTCTTCTTGCCGAAGAGGCTGCAAAGCAAGCCCTTCCGAGGAATGGTTTGTGCCCGTAGGATGCCTCCAGAGCTGAAATATTCTGGACACTTTGGCAGCACATTTTCAGCTATTGATTGCTCTTTTTTCAGTCAGTCATTCAGATTCAGTAAAGCTGGAATGAAGTATTTATTAGTTTTACAGCAGAGTTAAAAAATCGTTTGCTTCCTGGAGCACTGATTTTATTTTAATGCTTGCAAAACAACTAACTTGCCCACTCGATTTGCAATACTCACTGTTCACAAGGTAAGGAAGGGGGAGTTATAATGCAATATATTGAGTGGCTCATTTACGTGTGCGAAACTGCTGATCTCCTGTAAAATCTATGCAGCCGCAGTGCCACCTTTCGGTTAAAAATGTCTTTTGTGCAAGCTGCAACATTTCTCCTCAACAACTGCCAGGATTTAACTGTTTGCACGTAAGTGTGCTAGAACAGTGAGAAACCTCAGTAGCAGAAATAAGTGCAAGATATACACAAAAACCCTATCAATAAACACATGCACCTCATAGTGCCGCTGTTGCCAGCAGCATTAGATGCATTAACCTGAAAATTGGAAGAGCGCTATTAACAAGCGCAGAAGCCATAAAGCAGAGGACTCTGACTAAAATATGAGAAACAGGAGGAGAAACTGAAGTAATGGGAAAAGCACCTGTTGAATAAAACACACATAAAGCGATTCATGATAGTGAGCAAAGATTAAAGGGTAGCCAGGAGCCTATTTAGCCTGTATCAGCTTGGGGAGTGACACAGCGTGGCGGAGCTACGAGCCCTCCTGCCCTTATCCGCGGCCCAGCCGACCTGCCCACGCCCAGCGCTGACCAGCAGGAACTAGGCGATACTGGGAGCAACTGGGGAGGCCAGAAATGGGCATGAGGTCAGCAAAAAAGGTTCATCTCTACCCCAAGTATCGTATGACTGTGAGTCACACTCCATGCCCGTTGTTAGTAGAGCCCTAGAGCACTCCATGCCCTACAGCGCCTTCAGCCCTCGTGCAGGGCAGCTGGCTGTACGGTGGTGAATGTGCCCTTGAGTCGGGACTCCTCGTGAGGTTGCTCTCTGGGAGCTGTGAGTACCTCTGACAAGAAACTGCTGGAGAGGTAAAAAGCTGAGACTCAGACAGAAACAGATGTGCAGAAAGATTTGCTTGCCATGACTACACTGTATCACCATCTTCAATAAACTTGTTTGCAATTGACCCAGAGCTAATGTCCACCACTCCACGCCACAGGAAAAGTAATTTGAATATAAAGCTGAAGAGCTCCTTCTTCCATGAGGACTTGAAAATACAGTATGGGCCACAGATATTCCCATTCCCACTGGAAACTGCAAGACTGTGTGGGTCACACAGAGAATAGCAGATGGGTGCACATCAGGTACAGTAACCTCACTACCTGCCAGCATTTATCTCCCCTCCTTTCAACTATGAGGCTCTCAGCTCCTATAAACAGACAGGTAGCACCCATCTTGGGTGAAAACACTGTGGCAATGCCAAGGCTGAGGAGACCTTCCTCAATCCAAATAAGGAGAACTTGCATGAGAACAAGCTTCAGCCATGAAGAGATTTGCTCCACTTCACGTTGCCCCTTCTTCCTTCCAGCAACAACTTGGGGGAATTTAGGAATAATATTGTCTTTGCTTCATCCGATTTGCAAAATCAGCTGCAGACAATGGAGTCCAGAGGCCGAGAAGGTTATTTGGGAAAAAAAGTTCAACACTCAATTCCCTTAGGCGGAACAGTCGGTCAGTATTGCAGGTTGAAACAAGATGTGTTTTGCCAATTAACTGTCCAAAATTTTGTCAGAGACATAATACATTTGTCCAGAGCATCTTACTTGCTCGTCTGTTTTAACCATGAACTAGTGGCATCATACTAACATCATTAGATACAGGATAAAGTTAGCAAAGGTTTGTGTGTGGTTGTATGTATATACATGCTCACATAACCAACAGAGCTGGTGAGCTCTGCAAGTGAGTACCAACTGAGCAGAAGAAGCAAAACCTTTCTTTCAAAGAAGAAGCACAAGCATCAGATCCCACTGAGACAGGAAAAGTTACCAAAACCTTCCCAGGGTAATCACTGCTGTACAAGGCTGTTTTTTAATTGTTATTCTTACAGTATGAGAGTCCAGATTTAGGAACCTACAGTGAAGGAAATGACATTAACATTTACGGTATGATTAACTGGTGCATTTGGTCAATTGATCCACACTTTCTAAGACTACTAAAGCATCCTGCTCCTCTTATCTATTCTGAAAGTCCTCCTCTTCCTTAGGCATGTTTGCAAGCAAGGCTAGCAGCTTGCTATGGCCTGCCAGGACTCAAGTGAGCCCATTTTCAGCTTTGTTCACATCCAGTTCTGACTGAAGCTGTTTTTTTTCACTTCCAGAGTGAAGTCAGCTAAACTTCAAAATAACATTCAAGTTCAGTTCTGGTTCAAGAAAACTTGAAAGAAAAACAGTTCAAACTGATTTTTTGGTTCAGATTCAGGTCAACTCCCCAGTACCGGCGGTGTTGAGTAACTATTCTCTTAAATGATGAACTCGCCTTGCCTCACAATAAGGAAATTCATCCCACCCACCCAAATGTGGGCTGAGTAGACCACGCTTAGAATTACTCAACCTCCCTGGCAGAGTAGGACACTTTGCTAGGACCCCCCAAGTTCTCCTCATGCTTGATTTACCTTCCACTCATTAATCCATAATTTCACCCCTCATTTCCACTGATTTAGAACCTGGCACACGATTTGCAGTAAACATTTTGAAATAGGCTGCATTGCTAAAGGTGTGAGTTTTTTCACCTATCCTTTGTTCGGTTTCACTGTTTCAGAGAGTCTGTCTAGAAATTTTGTCTTGCACGGTAAAAATCTATTTGCAGAGACCCTAATAACTATAAAGTTCATGCTTATTGCTGGGCTTGTTCTGCTAGAATTTACAGTCATCAATTAGGAAGCATCAGAAGATACTGATCTGACCTCGGAGTAATGCAGAACGCAACAGGAGGGAGCTACCATGTACTTAAGCAGTTCTACTGTTCAGTAGCTCTTTGTAGCGTAGCAAACGAGGCAGGATCCAAATGATACCCTGAGGCTTCATTAACTTTAGCTGCAATTAAAAGTAGAGACTGTTACTGACTACTGAATATTTCCACAGATATCAGGAAGAGTTGTTAAGAGCAATATTAGTGATTAGAGAAATGGGATTGCCTAGTGATCAGAGCAGAGGACTAACGAGTCACTGCTCCTGGGTCCTAGCTCAGTGTCTCCTGACCGCAGAACCAAACCGGTGGAAACACATCACCGAGCTCCTCACACGTGAATTGTGCAGCTGAATTAAGAACAGAGGAAAGCTCTTTGAGGCCTGTTAATGAGGCACTAGAGAAGGTGAAAGGAATGTGAATTTACTCGTTATACAAGGAGCGTTTAGCAATTACGCATAAGTTTTGTTTGCTCAGTTCAAATCAAGTCAGCTACAACAGATGGACTACTCTCTCATTTGCTCGCCAGTCGCCTGTTTCTTGGTACCACAAGTAATACAGGCCATCCTCTATTATAGATTACTACTAGTGCTAATAACTTATAATTAGATTATTAGTATTAAAAGATCTCCAAGGCAAATTGTGCAGGGAAAGTTAGGCAGAATTCCTCAATAGTGATAGAAAAACAATTAAAAAAAAGAGATGAAAGAGAGTTGTGATTCATTACATTTTAAATGGAAATGACTTTGAAAAAGATTGTCCAAAATCCACAAGAATCACTTCATAAGCAGACAGCTATACATTTCACCCTGTGCGTTAATAGTCCAGACATGAGCAGGACTCTCAAATAGCAAATGGGGTTGTCACATAATTAAAACTGCCTAGCATAGGAACATAACTATCTAGATTATTTTTTTTTCAAACAGAGAAAATCAGAAGCAGTAAACATCCTCATTCATACTGAATAAAAAATAACTATTTAAGCATTTGTTCTATGCCTTCTCATACCAAATGTAGTTTTAAGTAGCTTTCAAAACCACTTTGAAATAATGATATAAATTACAAGTATTCTTGGTTTTGCATTATAAAACAGATTGTAAGGGCTTGGCTCTAGCTAATTATAAGTGATAACTGCAATGAAATTAAGTGGTTCCAAGACAGTCTGACACATTCGCCATAAACACAGAGCTATGTAATAGATCCGAGCTAGTTGGAATAAAAACATAAACCCTGGGCTCCTTTCATAATGGCTGTAAACTTTGTTCTGCTGTCTTGGTGATATGAGTTACATGCAGTTTAGTAGCCAGCAGAGAGACAGACCTTTCCATCACAGAAGCACCATCACAATTTACACTTTTGCTGGCTGCATCAGTGCAGAGCAACAAGAAATCAGGCTGAGCGGATCCAAAAAAACCACTGAACCAAACCCAGAATTCTCCATAGAGCAGTATAACAGTAAAATAATAGATTTATTACCCAAGTGAAAGAGCAGACACCTGTATTTCAGCCAGGACTCCTTCCTCCAACTGAGCCTACGCAAGCAAGGAAACCACTGACTCCTCTAGGTCGCTGGTTCAGACCCGGGTCAGGCTGGCTGTGATGGAGATGGGTCGCCAGGGTCGACCGGGCAGTGGGCAGGCAGGTCCCCAAAGCCCTCATCCTCACTCGCTCGCTCAGGGTTAGAGGGATGGGAACAGCTCTCTTAGCGAGGTGGTTAAACGCCTTTGGTCTCCCAGGCTGTTTGCAGCTCCATGTCTTTCCTCCCTGCCCCTTTGCAGAACCTCACACTGCAACGCCCTTGCTCAGGGGGCATTTGAGAAGCCTCTCTCCTCCACGTAGGTGCACAGAGGCACCCGCTCTGGGTAAGCCCTGCACACGCTGTTAGCACAACTTAGTGACTCGAGCAGCCCCATGGCCCCTGGGAATCAGGCAGGAGCGTCGGTGCTGGGACAGGCCACCGCTGCCCTGTGTGATTGAGCCAAGCAGGGCAAGCAGGCGTTTGGCCCTTTCTCTACCCTCTGATTTTTCTGGCCCTGTGGGATAAAGCTTTAGGTGCAAAAGTCCTTAGCAACTCTAGGAGAATGCTAGGTTGGGAGGAAAGGGTGAGAGAAAGGAGGAAGAGAAGGGAAGGCAATGAGTTTGTGTGCATATATGCACACACTTTTTACCCCCACCTTGGATAGGAAAGAGAGCATCAAGAAGTGGGAGCCCACTGGTGACTAGCTCCAATCAAGAGAGAGAACTACCTGGAAGTGTTGCTCAGGGCCACAGTGTCCTTTTAAAAATATTTTTAAAGACTAACATACTGGGGGTGGGGTATCTGTCCCCAGAGCAACCAGCAGTGAATAAACAAGTAACAATGATTTTCCATTCCAATGACCAGCGCTATAATTAGATGATACTGTTAGAAATTAAGCCCACTTTGAGGTGAAAGGGGAAAGCCCTGCATGCTGTCTATCAGCTAAGGGAAAAAAAAAAAAAAGCACACTGTTAATTCACTTATGGGTGCTGTTGCTGAGGTCAGGCGGTAGTGGTGAAAATTCAGCAACTGCAGAGTTATCAGGTAGCAAAGAAGAAGGCTTCGAGCTGAGATCCCCGATGTCCCAGGACACCACCTGGTGGACAGTTGGCCACAGCTTGAGGGGCCCTTGAGGGCTGTGGACTTGACTGTGGACCACAAACACTCCTCCAAGGAGCCAAAGCTGGCAGAGGGCAAGCACATTGGCCAGTTCAAGAAACGTGTAAGACCATTGCTTCTTAGAAGAACATAGCATTCATTCAATAGGGAAATAATGCCACTGCAAAAAAAGAATATTATGGAATTGATGACTGAAGTGCACAGGAAGGTTTTTAAACTGGTCTGATCACAGAACTTCTGGTAAAGATGCCTGCATACAAGTTGAGGAACTCTGGGTTTGGAGCAACTTAGGCTGGGTGCAATTCCCCGACACTAACTTGACGCACTTCAGCCCTTCCTCTCCTCAGCCTGAATTGTGGTTTCCACCACAGGAGAACATCCAAGTAGATGCTCTGGAAAGGAATGACAGTATAATCTGCCAGTTGCAGAGGATCAGGTCAAAAAAGAGATGCATCAGTAACACAGCACAGGCCTAGTTTACAACCTACAGGATCAAATCTTTATCAAAGAATCCTAATTTATTTATTTTTTGAGAGAGCCCAATTCTAATTCATTTGTTTTTGATGTGGAGTTGTACTAATGAACCAAAAAATAAAAATGCAAAGAATTGAAAAAAATGTAGTCCTATGATCTGGGAGTCCAAATCTTCAGAGTTTAGATCATAAATTTAGAGTTGAAGATGCCAAACTTTCCACTGGGATTACACAGAGAGGCTAAACAAAAGGTTTGGACTCCTCTCTAGGAGCAGATCCTGTATGTCAAATATTGAGGACTTGCGCACCTGGTTGCTCTTAATATATTAAGTCCATTAACTCTGTATTTCTTCTTTGTAGTTATTTTTCTGCACTCAAAAATACAACACGTTTCTGAAAAGCAAATAATAGTGTTTGATAGTAGCTGTGCCATTGTTGGTTCTGCCGAGCAAGACTCATGTTTAAATACGGTTCATGAATTTAGTTTGAGTGTCATTCACACCAAGGCCAAGCCAGACTCAGAGAAGCACGTCCGAGTCAAACGTCATTGTGAGGTGATCAGCCTTTATGGGATATGTGAACAAACTGCCTCGGTTTCTCTTTCCATGCGGAGAAACGTGCTGAGATCCTGGCAATGCACGTGTGGCAACTTCATGGAGCATCTGCCTGCGGGTGGCACCAAACCACACACAGGTTGCTGCATCCATTCCTCACCTATGGTGCTTTCCAACACCAAAACCTGCACATGACGCAGCAGGGAGGCCAGAGAATCTGTATTTCTCCACTTTCTGAGAAATTTCTGCTGCTGCAGAAGCAGCTGCTCATACGCTGAGGTATGCTATCTTTGAAGCATACACATGTAAGAGTTAAATCTGGGACTAGCCTGGTTTAGGAGTACCCCATGGATGTTTTAACAACCCAATCTGGGAGGCCAATCTTCCCACAAAGCTCTCGGAGAGCTGTAGGCACCTCTAGAGGGCAATCCAGAGCACACACATCAGGCTCCTAATTTCAGCGTGCTGGGTTTTCCTCTGAAGACACTCGCTCCTCTCTCCCTCTTCCGACTCCATAGCAAGATGAGAGGTGCCAGTGACACCCACCCCGGTCTACACCCCAGGCAAACATCTCGGTGCAGCGGTGCCTACCCGAGATTAGCTGCTGCCACAGGCCACAAAATCTACTGCCCCGGTCAGCAGTCCTGCTGCTTAGGCCGTGCTCAAAGCCAAGCCACAAGAGCCATCGCTACAACGAGAGAGCAACGCTTTTGTTCTTGCAGCATTTTTACTCACAGACCATGCAGGCCAGAGCGCAAGGCAGGAATGGTTTAGCCTTGACATCACTGGTAATTCTAAAATTGAAAAGGGGTTGTTGTGTTCTTTTTTCCTCCCTCAGAGAATTATTCCCAATATTTTTAAGGAACTGTCATTTCCTGTAAAATAATGTTTATGGTGGCAGGCTCTCAACCTTTCTGGTGCCCTTTTTTTTTTTTTTCACAGGGTTAGTATTTGTTGTATCTGCTCTTTGTTCTCTTTCCTTCTGGAGCTTCAGCAGGGTTGTCCCATGCTTTCCAAAGGCACAAAAAACTTTACATTAGAGTGATGTTTTTGCACGAACGAGTAATTGCATGAATGCTAAAAATGCTGTCAAACTTTGGTGTCCATTTTAGAGAGGCTGTGATGTGAGAAACAAAGAAGAAAGAGCCTATGTCCCTTTCCACCCCCTCATCTTGCTCTCCAAATCCACCACACATTAAAGCAGCTCCATGCTATGGAGGTGTGCATTTGTTTAAATCAGTCCAACCTGTGAAACTATGCTGGCCATCTTTTAGTTTCGCGGCTTTTTCTGTCTTTGATAGTCCGTTAGCTACCCCACATCCCAATAACCATTAGATCCATATGGATGGATTGTGTCTAAGCCACACACCATTCATAACTTTTTTAAAAGGTGTTAAAGACATAGGCATGGCATAAGACATCGCTTGGTTCCACTCACTGCTACCTCATGTTTGCCAGAAAAAAGGTACAGACCTATGTAAGTAATAAGGTAGTCAGAGAACTTCAGAATTTAGATCTGGATTGAAATTTGCCAGAAGAATATTGTATGAGGTTTGCCCATGCTTATGCCAGGTTAATTTTGACCAGAAATCAACAGGCTAAACAAAAAAGTTTATGGGAATAGAGAGCTACCCAGGTCATTTCAAAGTCTTCTGCGTTGCAAGGCAGTAAGAGGAAATTATTTGACTTGTTCACCTTTCTCCTTAGTAATGCGCTTTCTAATGGCTGCAGAAAGCTGTCAGATTCACTTGTGGTTGCACAACGGGAGTAATTTGGTAACACAGTTTGTGGTAGCCACAAGGAAATCCCGTAACAACAGTGACTTCAGGGAACAGGTTATGTCTCAAAGAGATGAAAGAAATGAATGAAAGACTTAAGTTCTCTTCTTGCCCCAGGAGATAAAAAAAACTTCAGTAAAAGCATATTGTGACCAGCGATCTCCTGGGGCTGGGATACCACGTGCATTGGGTCATGAAAGGTGCTGACAACATCTCCCCAGAATATGGAGTTAGGGAGAATATAGGCTTAATATTCTGCTAAGTTTTTGCTAGGAAGTGCACAGACAGCAAGCAATGTTCTCCCACATTCCCCCTGCTCTCTCTCACAGACACTTCCTTTGTCTCTACCAGCTGGGTTATTAACAGAATATTGTTTTTCATTCCACTTCTCCTCCCTTTGGGCTTTCTATACTTCTGGTCACAGAGAAGAAAGTAAATAAACCTTTTTAATTATATAGGCTGTCAGAATTTTTCCATACTCACTCAATTTATTAGATTTTTTTTTGTACTTCAAATTTATTTTTAAATCCTTTCTCTTACACTTCGTTTTTTTCAGTTTGTCTCTGAACATACCAGTAGCAAAGAGCATAGTTTTTTTCAAAAATCCAGAAACCATTCCTGCAAGACACATGTTAAGAGAATGCATTTTTTTTTCCCTTTGTGAAGCAGAGCAGATATTTCTATATTGATCCTAGAAGTGGCTCAGGAAGAAAAAAAAAAGAAGAAGAAGATATTATATTTAGCATTACTTTCCCGCTTTGTAAAATATTGTAGTTTTTACACAAAAGAACCAGCACTTGGTTACTTGTGGAATGACTTTCACAGAAATAGAAAATACATATCTTGCTTTCCAAGAGGACTTAAAATGTCACTAAGTTTAAACAGCTGATGTTCCACAGACCAAACTCTTGATTTCAGAGAGAAAATGCAATTTGGTATACTAGCTTCCAGACGAGCATTAATTCAGTTGTTTGTTTGAGCTACGTTGAATTGGTGCTGAAATGCGTATTGCTCTCTGACTCTAGAAAACCAGTTATTCCAGCCGTGGGGCATTTTAAACACAGGGCATGGAGTCAAATAACATAAAAAAATACTAAGAAAGTTACTGGGCTATGTAAGTGAAGTCATTACTTATAAGCATAATGGATCTGATTTAGGGAAGGTCAAATAGTAGCTCTTTTCTAGATATGTGTGCATGCACATTCTCATTCTTACATTGCTATCCCTGACCACTGTATTACCTGCTTTATTGTCGTGCCCATTGGAGCAAACTAGAGAATATGTTGAATTTTTGGCTTTATCCCCGTCTTTTAGTGGAGAAGGAGAATGGTAGTGAATAAAAATATATTAGCAACCAATCATTTTGGCAAGAAGGACCTCAGTGTTTGATTCCTCCCCTTCTGCTGAATAGTTTGGTCAGTCACTGCATTGTCAGTCTTTGCAGAATAAAATGTCCTTGCTGAATATGATGTCTTTGCTGTCACGCAGTTCAAGAGCCATCGGCTCATAACGTGGTATTTAAAAGTTAAGAAGGCTGCAAGAGACTTTTTCTGCCCCGTGAGTCCATTTTTAGAACAACGGTCCCGCTCCCTATCCCTGCTGGTGGGAAGCATCCGGGTTGTCAATGGGCAAGGAGATAAAATAGGCTCACACCTAGATCTCGTGACACACGGAGGAATTTTGCGGTGTGCGAGAGTTCCTAATCAGAGGAATGCTGGAAAGAATATAGCTGTGCCTTTGTGCCGAATCCTCTTCTGAAACCAGATGTTAAAAAAATAGTAATATTATATAATAATACCATATAAAATATAGTAATACTACATAAAATATAGTAATTTAGCCACTCTAGGGATGTAGACACCAAAATTTATGTAAAAAACATATAAGCACAGGAACAACTCTGAGTCTTTTGCTCTCCTGCTTTTTGCATTTCTGATGTCCTCAAGTGAACAGCTAAATCCAAAGCACATAGTTAGATTGCAAGAACCAAAAATAAGGAGGGGTGGGGTAAAAAAAAAGGGAATTTGGCCTCATGAATTATTGTACCTCCAGCTTTCCAGAGGAAATGTTATAAACTGCATCTGTGACTAAATAAACATACCCTCTGTGCCCACAGAAAAAAACATCCTAATGAGAATAGGTATATTACCTGCTCTACTGCTTTGTGAATGTGCCATGTGTTCCTCACTTTTCATTATTATCAGACCTGCTAAGGTTAAATCCCACGAAGTGGTAAGGTGAAAGCAGAAAATGGGAGAGGTAAGGGGAGGAAGAAATCCTACAGGACCAACGGGAGAGGATGTGAGCTGGCAGCTCCCACCCTGGCAAAGCTGGTTCTTCCCAAGGCTGGAAGCCCATCGGGGAGGTTGTTCCCACACTGTAGCAATGGTGGGTGGAGGAAGAAGCCTCACAAGCATGGCAGCTGGAAAGACAACACAGAGAGGATAGCAAAGGAGATTTGTTTGTCCTTAGGATGAGTCGGTGTGCTTTTTAGCCATCAGGGAATAAATACCCTCTCCCTCTGAAAGAGGTCTTCTGGATGCCCCACTCTCCTGTTTGCAGCAGTCCCTCCCAGCAAGTATTTGACAGGT
>NW_010579860.1:55833-72541 GCF_000705375.1 Tinamus guttatus | reverse complement strand
TTCTTGACAGCAAGATTTTCCGCACATGCTCTACCTCGCAGCTATGGCACTGCCAGCCATCAGCGGAGAGCGAGAGGACACCCGAGGCACTACGGAAAGTTACTTGGTCACTATTTTAGAGCAAGATATCCTCCCTTGACTACAAAAAGTGGAGATTAGATAGAGACTAAATGTCTGAGTCATCTACAAATTGTAGTTCATAGAAATATGACAAAGCATTATAAGCTTATACTTAATTCAGTGGCTTGTTGCCGCCAGCCTGGGACCGGTGCCGGCAGCGCCTCCTCGGCACACGGGGGCTGAGCAGGAGGCGGGAGCTGCAGCCACAAATAGCATGATTTATTCAAATGCAACGTTTACAAAGCAGGTTTCACATGTCGGTACAGGAAATTCTCTACTACAGTGTGGGGTTCTTAGCTAGTACCTAGTGTACAAATGCACAACAATCACTCACCAGAGAAGATAGGAGAGGGCTGTCAATCCCAAGGAGTCTCCTGAGGTAGCGTCCTGACCCAAGGGGAGGAAAGAGGTTCAGCCTGTCAACCGATCCCAGAAGCTACGATGGAGTCTTCCTCCACTTCTTCCTTCCTTAGTTTGCCTTTTATACATATTTTTTTTTACATTTAAGTGGAGCTTAAGTGACTGTAATCATACTTACTTTTATTATTGATTGGTGTAAGTATGCTCAGTGCGGAGTGGTCGTGCCTTGAAGGCGGGTACCTTCTGAGATGGAAGTGTATGTTAGTATTATAAAGAGGTTATAATGAGGAAAAGTTTAAACAAAGTCCATTTGAAGGGACTGATTTGCCGCCATTGTTGGCCCAGCATCAGACATCTTATCATACTATATATATCGACCACCATATATTCCCCTTCACAGGGAATCCAACAGTTTGGCTAGGGTGTCTCCATTCTGCTCCACTCTTTGTTTATTCTTTTTAGCATGTGCTAGGAGGGCAGATTGTGTTGCTGAGGGAATAATGGAGGAGTCGATTCCACACATACCAACCATCCTGGAAGTGTCAACTGCCTCTCACCCCAAGCAAGCCTCTATAATACCATAACTTCTGTTAGGCCCTAGTTTTTCTCTAATTTCCCATTTCTCAAGCAATTTTCCCACAACAGTAACAGTCTAAAAAAGCTTTCTTATAGGAAACTGTCATAAAAGCTTGATACAATTGGTACAACTATAAGCAGCTCATTTATCTGGTCATACCTTTTTTTCTTTCTATGTAGATTTATATCCACATGGTGACTCATTTCACCATGTATGGGACAGGCATAATACACCATCCTACTACGGTATGATGAACATTTGAAGCTGGAATTGGTTACAGGCACAAAGAGAGAGAAAGAATGGACAGAAAATGTCATCCCAAGGAAAAAAGGGCTTAAAACAGGTAATGAGAATATTCACAGAGCCTTAAGCATTTGAAATGTCAACAACAGCTTTAGTTTTACTACCTCACTTCTTGATCTTCTTTACTCCACTGCCCTTTCTCTGTCTCTGCACTGTGAGTACTGCAGAGTGGAGCATCTCACTAGGGGTTAGTTTAATAAGGAGGAGCCCAGTCTCAGATGAAGCCTCAAGCCAGTGCTGGAATGCAGTAATAATGATTTTCAGAAATACAGGTAGTAGCAACAGTTCAACATTTCTGCTTCTTTACAGAAGGCTACATACCACCATGGGACAATTTCCTTTCCTTTCCTGTTTTGTTCCCACACTAGCCCAGTGCAGAGCAATGCTTTTCCTGTATTGTCTCAGTGGAAGCTATTTACGGCGACTGACTTGCTCTAGCTGCATCATTTCTCTCAAACCAATTGAAATTCATAGCCATATTTGAGGACAGAATTTCAGTCCAGGCAGCAAGTGGCTGGTTGATTGCTTCTACATGATATATATCTAAAGCAATGCAGAACTAGAGAGAGCAGCCTTCATAGGTATATTAACCACATTTTTAATGGGTCTTTGATCCTTACAATAACAATATATAAGCTTTAACATAACAGAAAACAATATTGCTTTACTGAAATTGTTGTATTTATTTCTTCCTGCTCTTCAGTCTCCAGTTATTTTACGCAATGGGATCAGAAGTCATAGCTGAACGTTTGAGATGCAGAGGGCCATAACAAATGATGTTTTTATGTCTTTTAAATAGTTGGCAAGAGAGTTCGGATATGGTTTCTCATGTCAGAAATATTTTCTGTGTTAATATCATTTGGATTTAAAGGATCCTTTAATGGTCCATCCACTTTTCCCTTCTAATATTATATCAGTTATTAGATGTGATAGTTCACTAGTCTTGGATACAGAAGATGTACATTTAGTACTGGGCTTTGTCTCAGACTTTCTCAGTGATTTGGGGGATATCTGACTCTACAGATGCCAGGTTCCCTAAAATGTAAAACAGGGATTACAACACTTGCTATTTTGTTCTTTGTACTTAGAGATATAGAGTATGTTTAAGGGATGCAAGAACAAAGTAATGCCTGTCATTATAGTGCCCTGGACTGATTTTCATGTTACTGAAATACCAAAAGTAATAATAAAAAAGAAAAAAAAATCTGCTAAAAAAACATAAATTGCTAAAAAAAAAACATGAAACATAAACTTCTGAGCTCATATAACAGTAGTTAAAATTAGTAGTAAGGGTCAAGGTCTAAGAAGATTTATATAACAACCTATAATATCGATGGAACCTGGAAGTGCTTCATGTTAGATTGTGACTGATACTTTAATTATCTAAGGTTTGCTCTCTAGTCTGAAGTTTAAAGTATTGGCTTAGTACATTTGTGTGCTTTATTTTCTGAATAGCAAGAGAAAAACACTTGCTAAATGCAGTAATCTGACGTCAATATGTATGGGATAACACAAACAGCTTTTGGGTTGCAAAAGAGAAACAGAGGCAAGTGTATTAAATATCTCATTACCAGACATAGGGAATCAAAACATTAACATATATTTTTACTTTTTAAAAAAATATTTATTGATGCTTATGCATCTGTCAACTTCATTTGTATGCTTAGACTCTCAGACAACAAGACAACTGTTTTTCTGTTAGTGATTCAAATAAAAATATTCCTGTAAAGGAATGCCATTGATTTCTGGGATAACTTTGTTGGACCAAATTACTTTTATTTATACATAGGTTAAAAGCTTTGTTTCTTTCTTCTCCTTTATTTCATAGATCTAAGTCATTGCTTAATCTTGCCCCTCTTCCTCTACACTAGCATTACAGTTTTGACCTCACCTCTCTTGATAAAGTCCTTGTTCATATTGTATTGTTTATCTCTCCCTGATAACCGTACCTTTCTTTCCTAGCCTTTTCACCTTTCAGTTCTTCCTCCTCCATTCCTCCCGCATCTGAGAATATCTTTTGGTTCAAATAGCAGGGTTTTGTTTTATTTTGTTTTGTTTTTGTTTTTTTCTTGATAAGCTCTATGCTCTTTTTGTCTTTCTGTCCATTTTTGCACTCTTTTTGCTTTCCATTTCAAGGATCCAAACAACTCTATTCCAGCTGGCAGAGTCCTCTGTCTACCCAAGTTTCTTCATGCTCTGCCTGAGATTATTTCTTAATTATCTGCCTTGCCTGATGTCATTCTGCTCCTATCTGTCAATTCAGGGTATAGACCAATTCTTTCTTTTGTGATAAATATGCCTGCCTAGATTCTTTCTGTGATGCCCATTTCTACATATAGCTTGTAAAACAGCCCCTGAGTGTAGATGTTAGGGCATATACACACACTGTGGTTGTAACATAGAACTTACTGAATCTACTGAACATTTTCAGAAGATCTGTATCAACTATTAATCCCATCCAGAGTTAGTTGAGTTAAAAAAAAAAAAAAAAAACAAGGCTACGCAAGGTGGCAAAGAGGATGGTAAGGGAAAACAGGAACATGAGCATCATAGCCTGCAGCTTCTTGAAGGTGGTTAAAAATACAGTAGAGTCAATGATGCTCTCAGCAGTATCAGACAGGAGGATAAGGAACTACAAACAGAAGTTACTGCTTGGGACATTCAGATTTGACATCAGGAAAAGCTTTTCTGGAAGGGTAGTAAAGTACTGGTACGATTTCAGTTTCCCCAGAGATAACAAGGACACTGTTCTTGGAGATTTTTGAGTCATGGCTAGAGAAAGTGATGGCTGATCTGATTTAGTGTTGGCAGTAGTCCTATTCTAAGTGTGATCTTGGACATGACCTCTAGAAATTAAATTCAAAGAACATTTCTATGATTCCATGCCTTACGACAGACATGATTCCTTTGGAATAGTACTGATTTCTCTTATGGATTTCTCTTCACTTGACTGTAACATCTTGTCCAAATGAGCTATATATTTTTTTTTCTGACTAAAATTTGCATTAAATAAAAGAAAGTGGCCATGGACTATCGGTCATGAAGCGCCCTTCGTGTTAATTGTGGTATATGGAGTGACATGCAGTCTGGCTAGGGAACCCACACAAGATAAACAGAAATTAAGAGTCTATTGTGAGAAACATGGATTAAATTTTTACACTAAGCAAAAGGTGATCAGTTTGATCAAATAGACATAGCACATGCATGGTCCATGCATGGTACTTTCACAAAAGAAACCAGGAAGGAAATAAAATAACTGAAGTCTTTAATTGGAAGAATGGAAGAGTTTTAAAAATTAGCAGAGGTGGAACACTGTTAAACATAAAGGACATAAAGGACATAAAGGAGAAAGCACTTTTACTTCTAATACTGAATTGTTCTCTAATACTTAACTTTTTTATTACTGTTTTTCAGTAAATTTGAACAAAGACGGCCCATTACGAGGATATTGCAGAATGTGGAGGAGGAATGTACTTCGCATAAAAATGAAACTTACCAGAGATATGCTTTCATAGCTTATAAAAAGAAGATAAAATAACAGAAGATTCTTTGACTGATCTTGGCCTGAAAATCAAAGATGGGGAAATTGGAGAGCTCTAATGAAACTTCTATTAAAAGATCTGATCATGATTCTCATCCAACATAAATAAATAAATGCAGAATACAAAACCAACCAAATAAACAAAAACACATAACTACTCTTGCTACTCATGCAAACTTGACAGAGTAGCTACAGTTTTTCTAGCAAAAAAATATAAATATGCAGTCCAGTACCAAGCTTGTAGAAGATGAACCTCTCCTTAGCACTCCAGACCAAAAATCCAGTCGTAGAAGAGACCTGAAAGTCATCTGTAGATTTTTCCCAAACTATATAAAGACTGTACGTGTTATGGCAGAATATGCAAGGAAGGCAATGCAAAATAATTGGAAAAAAAAAAAAAAGTCGGGTTAATAGGCTGATGGCCATAAATAAAGTTTTGTGAATCCTTGGAACAATGATCTGTGTAGTGAATTTTACTCTTAACACCACTGATCAGAAAATCAAGCCTCTCTGCATGGAGAGGAACAGCTGATATGAGGTAAAGCTTGGAAAAACTTCAGTTCCTGAAATACCGAGTCAAAATAGCCACTTGGTTCAGGCAGTTTTATGGCAAGGAGTAATGAGTTCAAATCCATGTGCACTGATGCTGGCCTAGAAGTCCAGCATTTTGTTTCCTACACAGTTTATCCAGGCAGTAGGCTAAAATATAATGAAAACCAACTCTTTCAGCAGACAGTTACCTTCAGATCTTCTCAGAAGACAAGCCCATCAGCTACAGCGTGAACTTGTTCCCTCTTCAGACTCTGCTGAATGCCCTGCTGATTTTTGTTATTGGACATCGCTTGTTAGCTCTGCACCCAGTGCATGGGAAGATCTCTTGCACCTCAAGCATATTTAGGCAATGTACAAGTCTAATGGGTAGAACTGAATTCTACAAACCTCCAAGTGGTGAGGTGTCTACTGTCTATGACATTTAATGTAAATACATATTTCACTTGCAGATTATGAACCTTGTAAAAAAAGACAACCTGAGTACGAGTACCATGATATAGAGTTACAGAGTCGTAACTAAAACATAAGCCAGCTATCATAAAGTAAAACAGAGAGAGAGACAGAAGAAGCTCACAAGGGAAAAGATAAAGGTTTTTTAATTAAAAAAGAAATATTAAATGAAAGAAGCAAAAAGAAATGCAAATGAAGATCTTTAAATGAAAAACAAGAAAAAACAACAATAGCAAGAACCTCCAAAGCAGGAATAAAAAAAACACTGAACAGGTGAGCAAATATAAATCTTTAAGTAAAGCAAAAGTCAAATGGATAAGAGGAGCATGCTGAGATACCTAAAACATTTTTACTTTAATGAAGAGTATGACAGATATTTATCTGAATTTTTATTAGGTTAAGTCCTGAGCCCAAATGGCGCAGAATCATATCATTTGCTTTGCTTAAACATGACAGGAAATGGAGAGACTGAGTGTGTTATTAAAGATTAAGAGAACATTTTTCAAAAAAAAAAAAGCTGAGTGATGGCTTCTCCGCACATCTTTCTCAGGTTTCACCTGTGTGACTAAAGAGGTTGCTGCTGCTCCCAGCCGCCAGCTGCTGGTGCCTTCCCATTGCAGGCTGCTTACTACTCTTCCTGCCTGCTGTCCCAGAAACTAACAAGGCACTAAAACTGCTCGGCATATTTCAGTAATACATTCTGCAATCTGTTTTTTATCTTTTTTTTTTTTTGATTGAAATGGGAGTACAAAGTGGCAAAACAGGCAGATTGGAAGTAACGACATCCAGCAGGAAGCAGCAGCAGCTAGATGTTCTCTTTTAAGCTGGTATCAACATATCCAGAAGACAACTGGCAGCAGGTTGCATGAGAGTGGCATGTAGTGATACTAAAATTGACTCAGATTACCAGAAAGTGCCCTAGCTCCATGATAAATGCAGTCATATCACACCCACACCTGCAAGTCCAGCAAAGATCCATGATGCACTACTCCATGTGAAATTGTACTGGAGGCATAACAAGACAAGGATTGATGCAGTAAAATAGTCTATCCAAGACAAGGATTGATGCAGTAAAATGGTCTGTCACTACGTAAGGACTAGAACTTAATCATCATGATCCTAGAAGAGGATGAACTTCATAAATGCACTGGTCAGTGTTTAAAGAAATAAGTCAAATGTGTATGAAAGATGGCAATGCCAGACAGTATTACTGATCCTGAAAAGCATTCTGTTCTTGCAAAGTCTTTTTCTTTCCCTCGGAAGGCCTGTAGTATGAGACATGCAAAAATCTGCCTTAAAGGGAATTGAGAAATAAAGCAGGATATTAACATCTTGCTGCTGCCACAGGGAGTCTTGCCATTTTGTGAAATGTGAGTAGGAGCTGCTTCCAGATTCTCGCAGTCTTATTCATGTTGAAAGGAACATTTCTTTGTGAATCCTCTCCCAACACTGGGAAGTTACTTATATAAGTAATGCAGGTAGTGTCACTGGAAACTGTGGTAACCAATATCTCAGTGATACAAGTTTAGTATCTACAGTCGGGATTTCTGAGGCCAATCCAATTTATAGCATCAGATACTTAAAGAGCAAGGTGAATCTTGTGTTAAGTACGGAAAATAGAAGCTGTATTTTATATCTATGGGAAGATTGTTTTTAATTATTTTTAACAGAAAACAAAGGAGCTAGTTTAGTCCAATACAGGCAATAATAGGATTAGATAGCTCAGTGGGGCTCAGTTAGCCACATCTCGATCACCATTGCATTAAATTAACTAAGATGATGTGTCCATCACAGTAATCACATGATTAAGTGAAGATAGATGAAGCCTATTCCAATACTCCTAGATAGCCAGAGCTGTTAACTAACACTGCATGGAAGAAGGTACAGTTATGTTAGCACAGTTGTACACAGTTGTACAGTGCTCCCTGCTTCTCTGTGTTGGGTATTACTTGGATTCAGCAATTGCTAATTTTAGTCACACGACCATCATTTCAGATTGTGCTTATACTCAGGCCATACAAATATGTTTTATGCTCTACAAGAAATATTCTTTTCCTGTAAGAAAATATTTTTGTCCTAAATTTATCCTATAAGAAAAACAAAGTAAAAAAAGAAAGGATCTATTTCTTACTCCTTTCTTCTGGCAGTGGAGGAACTTTGTGTTTATTTCTGAAACAAGAATAGTGTCTGGAGTGCTTAGACCTGGCTGTGAAAGGTGTGAATAGTCATTGACGTGAAATCTTCAGAAAGACTGACTGTCACAACTCAGAGCCAGCTACTGAAAAAGTCTACCTGGATTTCTTCAATCTTAATCTTGTTTTGGACAATTTTTACTTCATCTGAACAAAGTAATCATAGAAAAATAAGGGGAAAAACAATAGGGATGGCAAAGAGAGTTCTGGAAAAAATAATTACAATTGCAGAGTTATAAAAGAAAGCTCGAACTTAAGTAAATGTATTAAAACTTACAGTCTGATCATTAGGTCACAATTGTGCCTGGCACAGTGGAAAACTTGTCCATAGAAGAGAGTTCCAAAGTACAACAGTATTGCAAATAGGGAAAAATAACCAAAGATATGAGAAACTAACGATGTAAAAGGGTGAATAAATTTCTTGCTGAAGTCAAAAGCAGGCCTCTTGACTTTAACAGGATCAGACAGAAAAACAGAGTCTGATTACATTATGGTAGAATTTATACATTCATTAGAGAGTACAAATACGGTTCCTTGTTTACATTTAAGCTTTCATTTTAATTGTGCCTTAATATGTTTTCCATGGAAAACAAATAGATGTGACAAATTATGCCAGGGAATTCATTGTAATAGATGCAAAGAGCTAGAAGCCTGCTGTGAGCCATCAAACACATTTAGAGGTCAAAGCCATATTGCTTAATCCTCAGCTCTGGGAAAGAAATTACTCTGGTAAGGTTACCTAGATACCAGAATACGTGTAGACTCTTGACTATATAGTTAGTATGCCAAAAACACTCCACCGAGAACCAGCTGGTCACAGGCACCTGCAGCAGACTCTCTCACTGTTGCCATGCAGGAGAATGGTTGCTCCTCCTCTCATAGCTGTAAATACAGCAAAGTCATATATAGCACTTTCGGCTTTAACTCCCTAAATACTGTTTTAATAATTCCTCCTTCTCATCTGTTTATCTACTTCGCTAATTTTTTTCATACGTCCATTTGGGACCTGCACTTTCCTGTTGTCCTCTGCATTTCTGATACCCCAACACTGGACTTCCTACCAGTGTCAGCATCACAGTCTCCACTCTATAAATTTGGTATATTAATAAAAATTTATTTGTGTTTATTCAGGGAGGTACGTGAGGGCCTCCAGTGGTTCTGTGTATGTGTGTAGATACGGTCTTCAGTGCACATCTCATTTTGTAAGCATAAATGCAGCAAAATATAAAATACTGATGCCCAGATGTTTTATTTTATGAATAAAAGCCTTTTGGCAACAGTAAAGAGAGTCCAACAATATGTCCAGCAGGGAGAAGGTGAACCTTTCCATCAATTTGCAAGCTGGAATGTTTTTAAGCATTGCTCAATATAATCAACATAATACAATCGCAAATCACCTAAAATGTCTCTAATCCTTTAGAATGAGCCTCACAGATGAGACGGTTCATTCTGGATGGAGCCATCCTTCCATACTGACAGCCAAAATCATAGCAACCTTGAATGCAAAATGGATTCCCAATTCTCTTTGCAGATGAAGAACTGTACAATGATTGACTGGTAGCCAACAAATGTGACAGTTTTATCCTTCTTCTGAGCCACAATCAAGTCAGTGCCAAGAATTTGTTTTCAGAGGAGTAGCCGTGTAATGATCTAGGATCTCTAAGGCAGAGATATGAGATATGAGGTGGTATAGCGGCACTCACACCACACTCCCCCAGAGCAAATTCAGCCCCTCACAACACTGATTGTCACACTAACAAATTTGCACAGCTCAAGAGTGGACCTTGGCTAACCTGAGTTAGGATAGGCAGCTATATAGTGCTGTGTTATGTTGTGCAGGTGTTTTCTGCAATACCCACATCTAAGACACCAAGGAAGAAAGGTGTGAGGAGCAGCAATGCCCTTCCTTTACCCACTGCTCCAGCTGCTCAGGATATTTGCCAGTCAGGAATCCTTTCTCCATTTTAATCTTTGCTACAGTTGTACTTTGGAAGAACAAGTTTTCCAGCACAGCCACAGAAAGGTGTTCCATCTTGCTGGAAAGCTGTTATGCACAAGAAGATATATAATTCTAGGCTAGAAAATGTTTTGACTTTGAAATGTAGCTATGCCAAGAAAATAAGTAAACACCTCTGGAAAAAAAAATGATACTGATAAATAGCATACTGGAATAAAACAAAAGATTTATGTCAAGTTAATCCTCTGAATGGGTAAAGTAATGTTACACTAGCTTACCACTGTGGTTCTTCAAAGGCCTTTTGATGTAGCAGTGTTGGTATTTTTGAGGTTATAGCTCTCATGTTTTAGGGATTTTACTTATTTTAGTTCAAAAGAAATCTGCATTCCCATTAATTTGGCATCCTCTATTGTTGAAAATTATCCACAAGAGAAATAAAGAACCATGGCAACAAGAGAGAATTACATTAAGGAAATGAGTCTCAAAGCATTTCAAATTTATTGCTCCTCCCCTTCCCTTCCCTTCCCTTCCCTTCCCTTCCCTTCCCTTCCCTTCCCTTCCCTTCCCTCTTCTTTTAAGACCAATTTTGTGATTACATATGTGTGTTCCCAAGCATAAGATTTCAGTGTATTTTATGACTGAAAGATTAGATTGCAACTGCATAATGTCAAATCCTGGGAAGGAAAAAAAATCTAACAAAAATCCATTTAAGAAAAATTAACTATAGGTTTTGATTCTTATCCTTCTGTCATAATTAATATGCAAGAAATGGCTTATTTATCTAGCTTACCAAGAATTTTAAGGGTAAAATATAAGATAATGCAGCTGAGGGAAGTTATATGTGAGGAGTTGGGGGATGAAAAGGTGACAAAGCTCAGAAATAATCTGAACCTCTTCACCGTTCATTGTCAGGCATTCGGAGGCAATTTAAGCAGTATAGAAATATTGCCAAGACAATTCACTATCTGTTTTCAGTTCCAGCTGGGCTCTGTTGTGATCACTTTCTATCTATCTCACTTTTTTCAAACAAAGTTTTCTATTTGCAGCCTTCTACCTGTGATCACTGCTGCTTGCCTGCTCTGCAAGGTCTGTTCCCCTCTCTCTTTGTTTATTTGTGTTTCTGAAGGCAGAAATCCATTTGGGAGAGGAATTCAGCAAAAACAACAACAAGGAATATCACTTAGGAAAGGTATATTATTGCATATAGATTTAAGTGGAATAAAGGACCTAATTAGCTATCCATAGCAGTTGGCAATAAATATTTTATTCCACATTCTGCTGCTGATGATGTTGAAACACTTTCACCTTTACCTCCAGACTCATGTTGGTCCCTATGGTACAGTGTATTATTTGTTCTGCTGACAACAAACACTCACACTTCTGACATTAGATCACTTTCAATTAAGTGTGTTAGAACTAGAAACTGAAACTACAGGGAAGAGACATTTTGACTTAATGTCAGTTAAGCATAGTGTGTCCCTGTACTGAAAAACACAGGTGATGGGGGGAAAAAAAAAGTCCTTTAGATCATCTAAGCTTTTCTAGATCAAAATTGCTGTGTGCCTTTATTTAAACCTTACCGTTTCCTTTTGAGCTTCTTTGTGTATTCTTTTCAGAGCTCCACACATATGAACAGACATGTGAAGGCATCTGTTTGAGGCTTAAAAAATGACACCTTAAAAGTCCTTTTTGGGGGTTGAAATTGCTATTTTATTATCATAGGCATGGAAGCGATATCTGCTGAAGGTTAGGAGTGCCTACGCAAGCCGTCTGTCGGGAAGAGCCACGGATGCAATTCTGTGGAGCGCCGAATGCCTTCCGAGAGAGCGTCCCCATGCAGACTGTGTGACCAGGTTGTGCTCTCTGTTGTCCCTTGCTGGACAGTATGTGTTTAGCTGAGGAGCTTTTCAGGATCAGAGAGGATGGGCAGTAATAATGCAGAGCCCTTAAATATGGCCTGATTTACAGAGCTGCTGAACACCTGTGGAAAGCAATAGGCTGCACAGCCACTTAGCACTACTGAAAATAAAACATTTGCTCTCAGTCAGTAATACGAGATGAAGCATGACCCAAAACAGCTGTCACCAGCAGCTTTCTGGAAGGTTTAAGAAACTTAAAAAGATTCTAGGAATTGGATTTTCATGTACATTTTTGTAAGACTTTTTCACTTTGTTTATGGAGGGATATACTCACTTTATATACATAACAGAATTTCTCTTACAAGCACAACCCATGCTGCCAGCCTCTTTCAAAATATGTGTGGGTAGCATGAAGATTCAAAAAATAAATCAAGCACAACATCTGAATATGGATTATATATTCGTATATATACTGGAGTATAAACTACTCCCAGTAAAATCTAGGCTATTTTTCCAAAAGGGGAGGGGAAATAGCCACCTTATTATCAGAAAACTGGTATGTGGCATGTGGAGGACCATTTCCTATCAGTGCTTTCCCCCTGCTACTGCTACAAACAGAGCATGGAAAATCCTGTCCTTAGTAAAGGCACCACTAAAACTCACTGATTTCTGGAAGTCTGGGTTTCAGGTAGTATATTACATGTATAAATATACACACACATAAATATGCATTTTATATATATATATATGTGCACACATTCATATATATATATATGCATATTTGTCCGTCTGTGTGATGGATAGATTTGTGTTTAGAATAGAAAATGAATTTTTCTTTTTTCTATAAGCTTTTAGCACTGTTTGGATAAGTTTCCAACTGTATTTTTAAAGTACCATACTGTGAAAAAGGGAAAGTTTGTATGTAATTACTATTCTGTAGACAAATTTGGTTTGTGGGTTTTTAAATGAAAAATCAATGAGTGCTTTATTGTAGAAAGAGGGCCCAATTGCATTCCAAAAAAAAATGTATGCCAACTGAGCCAATATTAATAAAATCAAAATGTAAAATATCAACAATTTAGCTTCCCAGGAGTAAGTCATTATCTTGCAGTGAATGATTTCAAAGTTAGAACTATAGGATACAGTGCAAATTATTATTTTATTTTTTTAAAGGAGAATGGGAAAAATTGTCCTAATAAAACAAAAGAAAAGTCTTAGCTACTTGAGTATTAAAGGCAGTTCTTGTGGGGATCCCAGGAGTATCACTTTCAGACAGAAAACTTGGAACTCTCATTTCCTCTAGCTGTACCTGCTATGGCTTCTTATTTGCCTAAAGTTTCCAGATTGATCAGTATAACTGCTGGGTTTGCTCAGCTGTCTTGCCTGAAGTGAAATAATTTCTCTCTTGATTATAGTCCCTGATTATCCATGTCCTCGGAAGACCTCGTTGTGCAGACTGAATGTGTTTGACTACCTTTATAAACATGGCTTAAAGCATCACTAAGCATCCATGGTTAGCAGGGTAGTTGCAGAGGATAATAGTTCATACTTGGTAAGACTCAATATTCTGTGACAATTTTATGTGGGAATCAGTTCTAGATAAAGATATCTACCTCTGGATATACCTACGGAGATTCCTACACTTACATCAGAAGTCTGAGCTCCCAAGCAGTCAGTATTGTTAATGACAGTAGAGTGACTGAGCTCACCCTAAAGGAAATACCTTGAACAAGATTCCTTTGCCTAAACTTGTCTAGTGCTCCTGGAGATGCGCTGTTATTTTGGAACTTTAATATTTGGAACTTCCTTACAGTTTGGTAGATGTGATACCCACAGTCTTCTGAAGATTCACTTTGGTTCCCTAACAGGAATCCCGCAATGCCTAAAATATTGCTAGATGCTTCTTTTCTCTCTAGCTTGTCAGCACTTGCCGGAAGTCTTACTTTTTTTTCTGACTCTAGAGCATACCACATCAAACAGGAAACCATTAAAAGTAGGGTAAGGATTTTTCTTAGGATATTTGACTGATTTCTGTTGTCAGAGGAGAATAACACTTCCATTTCCCTTCCTCTCCTATTGGTCAGGTAATTTTGCAGAACTCACAGTTCAAAGTAAATTAATTATGGTAAGACCCTGAATTAAACAAGAAATGATCATGCAGGAAGACAACAGAGCTAAAACAATTTACTCCCATGGAAAATAGTAACTGAGGAAAATGAAGGGTGCCACTATTAAATTTTGAAATAAATTAAATCTCTGCATTTGATATCATTTCAAAGTATTCCAGTTAGGAGTAAGCTGATCTGTAATAATAGTTCATTTTTATTTCCCTATTGGTAAGTCTAATCTTTTTTTTTTTTTAATAGAGTGTTTCTTGAGCCAGAAAATCATGCCAAATAAAATACTTAGAAAGGTTTTGAGAATCCATCTCAAGCTTAACTAACTGCTAAAAAATAACTACATAACTGCTAATAATAATTACAAAAAGATACTGACCCTATTCTCCTGCATTGCTCTGTTTATTAACCCTTGATTATAGTAGGACAACAAAGTATTTAAAGCTATATATATCTTATATATATATGTATAAATATATACAGGGTGACCATCTGTTTCCTAGTTTTGATTTGTCCTATAAAGTGGCTATTTTCCCTTGAGGTTATGCCCCTTATAATATTATTTTATTACATAGCTTAGAAAAAAAGCTGGTGATCAATCACAGAAGCTGAACAATGTCATTTTTCATCATTTTTTTCTTCAGGATAGAATTCAATCTGAGAAACATGGTCAAAATTAAAAGGAAAGACCACATTTAAATTGTGCAGCTGAAATTAAAGTTGTTTCTGAACATTCACCTCTTAAAATATGGTCTGACCCATGCCTTGTATCCCAGATAGCGCAGGGAGGAAAATATTTGGGAGGCTGAAGCAGCTGCTCGTGTAGAGCACGTTTGCCACAAATGAACCGAGACAAATGGACCGAGAGTGATTTGACCCATTCAAGGAGATTCATATATCTCTTCATTTATAGCACAGGAGTCTACAAAACTCATTTAGAAGAGATGCTCTAGTTCATAGTGTTAAATTCTGAGAGATGAAGTGACTCAGAGAACTGCAGACTTGCAGTTTTTAAGTTCTTTTTGGATGATGAAGATGTAGAAGATAGCGAAACTTTCAGCACCTGACTTTCTTTCACAAAATGTTGAAGGTTTCTGTATCATCTTATAATTCGGTCCATACACTAGAACAATCAGGGCCTCTAGGTTTTGAGCATTCTGACCTAATTCATTTTATTAAAGGATAAAATGCAACAGAGGAATGGTGGCACATTCTTCAGTCATAAATGTGACTTCTTTTAAGAAACATGTCCTGATAAAGCATAAAAATATACAGACTTACTTTCATTCCGCAATAGAGCTGCCCTTGAATGGCTGACTACTCATTTGGCTTTAAGCAACCAAAATTATTTTAACCTGTTTTTGCCATTTTAGCATTCTCTTTCACTCTTCAGTAAAAAATATAAGCATTTCAGAAGTGATAAGACTTGAAAAATGCTGTTGTGAATTGGCTGTGTTCAGAGGAAGGAAATAAAATATATATGTAGCTTCAGAAGTCCTTTGTTAAGACACAGTCTGAACTCAAAGCCTGTTTTTCTCGGTCTCTTTAAACTCATGGAATTTTGTTATAGGCAGCTCTTATTCACTTCCATCAGTGACAAGATATTTTCATTGTTTAAACAGACTTTAGCAAAGATCTGATAAATATTGATTACCATGTGGCTGAGTATCAAATTAAAACTAGTTTTAATAGTATCGTAAACATATATATATATAAAAATGTGTTTAAATATACTCAAATAGCTAATAAGTATCATTTTAAATAAGAAAATAAAGTTCTCAAAAGCTGGATTGTATATCTGAGCAACAGGATACTGAACACCAGTAAGAGAACTCAGTGAAACTGAAAAGTTCCCTTTCTATAAAGCATTGCTTAGAGTAAAACACTGTCCCTAAATTTCAGGAGATTATCCTTCATATTTGCTTAAGAAGTCACCTTAAGCATATATGTAACACATTTCAAGATATTTGCATAGCTGAAGGCACACTAGCAGCTTTACTTTAGCTGAAATTTCTACAGCAATCTGAAATCACAAAGCAAAATAACAAAGAATAGATAACGTGATCATAACGTATAATGAATAACAGGTAGTGCTGCTTCACAGGTAAATCTCTTGGTTTTAGTAGACTAATCAGCTTGGAGGATATTAATGTAAAGTTTCTACACTTTGAAGAATTACAAAACTGTAGAAAAGTTTTTTTTTTTTTTCTTCCAGGAATCTCAGAATAATTGCTCAGTAAAATTAATGCTATTACTTGAAAAAGCTGCTGAGAACTGAAGAACTATGTTCACTTCTCAGTTCAGTCTGGTTTTCTCCAAGGCCTTGAGGAAAAAGTTTTGGGATTGTCTGAAAAAACAGACAATGAAATGAAGGAGAGATGTCATAGATCAGAATACATTCAGAAAATGTGGTATTAGTGGACATATACAATCAGGAGAAGCACTGTTGCTAATGAAAAAGAACAATTTACTCTGTAACTTTTTATTATTATTATTATTTTAGCAGTGGCACTTATTTATGCAGATGCCATATTTCACTTCAAGTTTTTGATGTGTTTTACAAATGCTAATGAATTGAGCTTCAGAGCTGCAGCCTGCTGATGGCAAGTGGATAATATTAGTCACAACTCACAGAGGGGAAAACTTGTGCTGAGCCCTTGTAGCAGCAGTGAATTTTGCC
>NW_010579860.1:43712-55791 GCF_000705375.1 Tinamus guttatus | reverse complement strand
CCACTGAACAGATTAATGATGGGCTGTGTATAAACTTGGTGTGATTGCTCCTCTGTGCACAGATGAATCGTACATGTAAATCAATCCTGAGAGCTTCTTGGCACAAACGCTGTGGAGGAGCTTAAGAAACAAGGCACATACAGAGGAGGTGGAAGGGAGCAGCAGCATGCAGGTACGCAGGATCTGTGTGAGCAGATTGTAGACAGAGATTTCAGTCGTTTCAGCCAGAAGCAAGCGGGAATAATTATAGAGGGAGGAAAAACATGTGTCAGCAGGGGTAGATCACACGAGGGGAGCATGGTCCGGATCACAACTAAATAGTCCGATTTTTGTTCTCATTCCGATGCAGTAAACCCACACGCTGTCCTCTACACTGAAGTCAAAATCTAACTCGGATAGAAGCAGCAATGGTAAAGGCAGAAGTGACAACGATGATTCTTACACTTCTCGTCATCTCGTCCCTTACGAAAAAGGCCCTCCCTGCAGCTATTCAGAAATCACTGCCCTGCACGTGTCTTACTGCCTTGCTTAAAAAAAAAAAAAAAAAAAAAAGTTACAAGAGAAGCATTAGTCCTACTTAATGTTTGCTGAGAAAAAGTGTGCTTCAGGAGATATTTTTTCCTTCTTTTCATTTCTTACTCAATCTGTAAACAATATGCTGTCACTGAAAGGAATAAGATAGATAGTCATTTTATATGGACAATGGTACCTGGATGGAAATGTGCTTTTCTACTTCCTTCATAAATAACAGCTCTCATTTGTTAATGATCTTTAGGACCTTTTCAGAAAAGACTGGTATCAATATCCGCTGCCTGAAACAGAAAAAAAAAAAAAAAGAAAGAAAGAAAGAAAAAACTATTCTAAATATTTTTCTCCTGACACTATATTTGTTCTGTTTGTTTCCATCTAAAGCAAATAGTAAAGAGTTGGAGGATTTTTTAAGTTGCTGAGATTAAAATTTTCTTTCAGATAAACCTGAATGCATACAAATTTGCTTAGGGTGAAACCATTTAAAAAGACAATAAAACTGTCATATGTCTAAGCTGTATTTTAATTCTTTTGGGTGGAAGAGAGCTAAATGATATCATAACAAGTTATAAAATAGAGGGTTTTTTTGGATGGTAAGATTTTAGGGGTCCTGTACTTTGGGCATGACCAAGAGGAGGAGCTTTGTCAGGCTGTAGTAGTAGGCACTGTGAATATGGGAAGCTACTTTTGATTCAGCACCTTTACTGGAAGAAAAATGCAATCTGTAACTGATATTTGCAAATGATACTTATATGCTATTACAAAGTGCTGCAAGATTAAGAAAGGTACTGAGGATTGCAGCTATGCTTATGAGAGCAGTAGGCAGAAAAAAGTGAATCTAAGATTCACAACAAGCAGAAACTAATCAATCAAATAAAAAAATACACCAGCTTGGTCACATTCTTGGAAAGCATGGACAGTGGATAGGACAAAGAATTATAAAGGTCTTTAAATCTTTAAAATCTTATTCATACTTGACGACCTAATTATAAATTTCTTTCCATGATTGTTTCCTATGAAATACGTTCAAGTTATTGAAGCAAGGCCTTCCTTGGTCTGCCCTGGATAGTGTTACCAAGTGTGCAGAAAGCCATCACACACTCACCTGAGTGTAGTAAGGGTCACTCTTCACAGAGACCTGTCTCATGTAAATAAATGTTGATCAAAATCAGAGCAAAGAATTACTGGAAAAGAGGCCCCTAGCAAATCTGTTGGTATAAATGGCACAGATCCTTTGCTATTAGAAACTGTACACTGACATTTTCAGTCAGTGTAGTGAAGAGAAGTCTCCTGCCTTCCTGGGGCCTGGGTTAAGGATGTCACCCAGAGCTTTCCTGGGACCTGGGTTAAGTTCCCAGCCTGGTTAGACCCATTGGCTATTATCCATTGATGGTCCTATATGTGGGAGGGAAAGAAGCCGGCAACATGCAGCCTGAGGGCTGTCAAAAGGGACTTTAGGGAACTGGGACAAACAATTAGGAACTCAGGTGTGCAGATCATATTTTCTTCCATTCTTCCCAGTGCTGACAGCAATATAGAAAGAAAAAGGAGGATATAGTCTATTAACATGTGGCTCCATGGATGGTGTTATTGCCACAACTTCAGGTTTTTTTCGGTAACAGGAAGCCTTACATAGCAGCAGGCATGATGGAATCTAATGGGATCCATCTTTCTCAAAGGCGGAAGAGAGGCCTGGGACATGAGCTAGCAGGGCTCATCGAGAGGGCTTTAAACTATATTTGAGGTATGGGGGGGGTATCATCGTGGAAGCAGGTTATGGGGTAGGCAATGGCCTGTCATGCCACTCACAGCCACCTGACTCCATAGCCTATGTAGGGTGTCATAAGCCTGAAGAGGCTAAATGGGAAAATAAGAGAACTTCTGAAGGTCCACATGGTGAAGTTCCAGCTGCCCCAGCTAGAATGAGAGGCACATTGGGTGCCCAACTCAAATACCTCTATGTAAATGCACACAGCATGAGGAATAAACAAGGGGAACTGGAGATGCATGTGAGATTGGAGGGTCATGATTTCATCACAATTACTGAGACATGATAGGACATCTCTCATGGCTGGAACATGGCCTTGGATGGCTTTAGGCTTTTCAGGAAGGACAGGCCAGGAAGGTGGCGGAGTTGCTCTTTACATGAGGCAGCATGTATGGAGCTCAGCATAGGGGAAGACGAAGTGTGGCTCTAGAGCCCGTGGGTGAGGATTAAAGGGCAGGCCAACAAGGGTGACATGATTGTGGGAGCTTACTACAGGCCTCCTGACCAGGCAGAGGAAGTATATGAGGCCTTCCAGGCAGCTGCAAGAAGCCTCATGATCCCAGGCTCTGGTCCTTACAGAGGACTTCAACCACCCTCACGTATGCTGGGATAATCACACAGCTAGGAGCAGACAGTCCAGGTGGTTCCTGCAGAACATTGCAGATAACTTCTTGATGCAGGTGGTTGCTGAGCCAACAAGGGGAGGGGCACTGCTAGACCTGATACTAACACACAGAGATGGTCTGGTGAGAAATGTGAAGGTTGGGGGCAAACCTGGCTGCAGTGACCACAACATGTGGAATTCACGATCCTGTGACGAGGAAGCTGGACAAAAAGTAGGACTGCAACCCTGGACTTTATGAAAGCTGACTTTGACCTCTTCAGGGAGCTCCTTGGAGGAATCTCCTGGTCCTAGAAGGAAAGGGGTTCCAAGAGAGCTGGCTAATATTCAAACACCACTTTCTCCAAGCTCAGGATTGGTGCATTCCTATAAGAAAGAAGTTAAGCAAGAGGGGCAGGAGACCTGCATGGATGGGAAAGGAGCTGTTGGGTAAACTCAATGAGAAGAAGAACACGTATGTAATGTGGAGGAAGGGACAGGCCACATGGGAAGAATATAGGAACAGTCTCAGAGAACACAGGAATGCAAAGAGGAAAGCCAAGGCCTGTTTGCAATTAGAGTTAGCGAGAGATGTCAGGGGCAACAAGAAGGGCTCCTATGAATACATCAGCAGCAAGAGGAAAACTAGGGAAAACGTTGATCCGCTGTTGAATGGGGAGAATGCCTTGGTGACAGAGGATGCAGAAAAGGCAGAGTTACTGAATGCCGCCTTTGCTTCTGCTAAGGCTATTCCCCATCAACTACAGAGGCCGGACATGAGAGAACCAGGAGAGAGAAGGACTTTCTGCTGGCTGAGGAGATTGGGTTAGGGATTATTTAGGCAAACTGGACACCCTGGGCCTGGATGGGATGCACCCAAGGGTGCTGAGGGAACTGGTGGGGGTCACTGCTCAGCTGCTCTCCATCATCTTTGAGAGGTCATGGAGGGCCAGGGCCTGAGGACTGGAGGAAACTAACATCACCCCAGTATTCAGAAAAGGCAAGAGGGAGGAGCCAAGAAATTACAGGCTGGTCAGCCTCATCTCCATCCCTGGAAAGGTGATGGAACAGCTCATCCTAGAGACCACTGCTAGGTATGTCAAAAAAAATAAGGTAATCAGGAGTAGTCAGCATGGATTCGCCAAGGGAAAGTCATGTTTGATGAACCTGAAAGCCTTCTATGATGAGGTAACAGGCTCGATGGACAATGGGAGAGCCTTGGATGTTGTCTACCTTGACTTCAGCAGGCTTTTCGATACAGCCTCCCATAATATCCTCATAGGAAAGCTCTGTCCACATATGATAGAGGCTACAGTCCCTTAATCATCTTGGTTGCTCTCCACTGGACCCTCTCTAGAAGCTTCACATCCCTCTTGTACTGGGGATCCCAGAACTACACCCAATACTCCAGGTGTGGCCTCAGCAGAGCTGAGTAGAGAGGAAGGGTTGCCTCCCTCGACCTGCTGGCAGCTCTCCTCCTGATGCAGGCCAGGATCCCATTGGCCTTCTTGGCCACGAGGGCACATTTCTGCCTCATGGTTAACTTGTTGGCAACCAGGACTCCCAAATCCCTCTCCTCGGAGCTGCTTTCCAGCAGGTCAACCCCTAATCTGTACTGGTGCCTGGGGTTATTCTGCCCTAGGTGCCGGATGCTGCACTTGTCCTTGTTGTCATGAGGTTCCTCTCTGCCTACTTCTCCAATCTGTCCAGGTCCCTCTGAATGGCAGCACAGCCCTTGGGAGTGTCGGCCACTCCTCCCATCCTCCCATCTGCAAACTTGCTGAGGGTGCACTTGTGCCCTTGTCCAAGTCATTGATGAACAAGTTGAACAGCACTGGGCCTAGTACTGACCCCTGCAGAACACCACTGGCCAAGGCCTCCAACTAGATTCGGCCTCATTTATCACCACCCTCTGGGCTCTGCCATCCAGACAGTTCTCAATGCACCTCACTGTCCGCTCGTCCAGTCCACACTTCCTGAGCTTTCCTATGAGGATATTATGGGAAGTTGTATCGAAAAGCCTGCTGAAGTCAAGGTAGACAACATCCATGGCTTTCCCGTTGTTCATTCCCTGCTCTCCATGACCTCTTGAAGGTGATGGAGAGCGGCTGAGCAATAATCCCCACCAGTTCCCTCAGTACTCTTGGGCCCATCCTATCTGGGCCCATAAATTGATGGGTGTCTAGTTTGCCTAAATAATCCCTAACCCAATCCTCCTCAATCAGTGGAAAGACTTACTCTCTCCTGGTTCTCTCTCTTGTCTTCAGGCTCTGTAGTTCATGGGGACTGGCCTTAGTAGTAAAGACAGAAGCAAAGAAGACATTTAGAAACTCTGCCTTCTCTGTCACCAAGGCATTCTCCCCATTCAACAGCGGATCAACGTTTTCCCTAGTTTTCCTCTTGCTGCTGATGTATTTATAGGAGCCCTTCCTGTTGCCCCTGACATCTCTCGCTAACTCTAATTCCAAACGGGCCTTGGCCCTCCTTGTTGCATCCCTGCATTCTCTGAGAATGTCCCTATATTCTTCCCATGTGGTCTGGCCCGTCTTCCACATTATGTATGCACTCTTTTTCTCATTATTTTACCCATGAGCTTCTTGCCCATCCACGCAGGTTTCCTGCTGCCCTTCCTCGATTAGTCCCTTTCAGAGAATCTGTTGTGGGTAAGAAATCTCTTGACCTTGAGGATAAATTTTGAGATGTGTCCCTCCTCAAGGGAAGGTTCTGCAGGGCAAACCATTGATGCGAAGGAGAGCTCAGCGGGCTCTGGGCTGACCCCCTACTTATGGAGTGAGATTTTTGGCTCATAGTCATATTTGTATGTTAGATAGATGCCACATGCTCATTTAGGCTTTGCTTATGAGATCTATATAAAGAGGCGAGGCTGCGACGGGGGCATGGGAGAGCACACTGAGAGGGAGAAACTGTGATGAATGCTGCTTTTAAACATACACTCTGCAATGTATGTGCTACAAGGACAAGTTGAAGACTCTGGGTCAGAAAGTGCTGATGGAATTACTTCTTGCAGTTCATCTTAGATAATCTATTTTACAATTGTTCCATTTTGTGCCTTCCGTCTTAATCTCCTAAGCTGCTTTCCAAATGCTCACTAACTCTTCATTATTAAAAATTAGTCAGATAGCTATAACAGCAGTTTCACTCTTGACCAAAGAAGATGTGATTCTCCTCGCACAGCGTATTAACTCAGTGCTGAAATCAGTCCTTGAACACTAGAATGGCTGTGTGGTGCTCCAGCTGATTAATTATACTTTCTTCCAAAGTCCTCTTTATTCAGTAGAGAGGCCAAACAGTGCTTATTCAACATATACCATAGGTATGTTGAGTTATCGGGGTGGAATAGAAGTTACGTACCCATGTTTTGTATACAGTAATGAAAAAATAATTTCATGGTGTGTTTACAGAAGTAGTTACCCACATTGGCTGAAACTATAGGATTCTTGTTCAGAATGGAAGGGCTAGGTCTGAACAATATAATACTCTGTACCCATGAACAATTATGTGGAGCTCATTGTTTCAAACACAGCAGCTTCAGAAGTTAATTCCTCAGTGGAATTAACTTGTGGTTAATAACTGCTGGTTATTTGATAATGATAACTATGTACATACACTATTCTCAGAGATTTTTAAGTGTTTGATTTCTACAAATATGATTTTAGGATTAAGAACATTACATTAGGAATAAATATGTAACACACATTAAAGGTACCTATAGGAAGCCAGCAGTTTTCAGAAATAGGGAGGTTACCACTCAGGTATCTACAGTAATTTTGCAAGGCTCAGAATTGGGGCATTATTAAAATCTTATATCAATACCCAGACATGAATTTGAAATAAATGTTGATCAAATTTGAGAACGTGGAAATACAATTAATTACAAGGAAGAGACAGACAGATGTGTCAGATTAGGCTTATTCAAACAAACAAACAAAAAACCCTGTTTTAAAACAGCCACAATTAGAACTCTACATATAGAAAGATCACAGTTTCAAATGGAGCATCATGAATTTGGAATCATTACTCTGAAAAAACATTTAAGAACCATAAAGGGAAGAAAATCAAAATTATGTTAGGATGTTTTTTATGGGCCAGAAAGTGTGAACCTTTGCAGAATTTTTAAATGAGAAATAATAGTACAAAATAATGGTTCCCAAACTGACAGAAAATACTACAAAGTATTTTCTATTACTACCAAGAAAGATGATCATGAATTTCATGTCTTCATCTTAACTTCCTATCATTTGCCTAACAGCAAAGAAAAAAAAATACTGACAAAGGCATTAATTTTTAAGGTGTCTAAACTAGTGTTATCACCAAGTTAGCATACCTGAATGTGGAAATGCTTTATAGGTGACACATACATCCAGGAGACAAAACAACAATCTTTTAAATAAGTAACACAGGACTAGATTGGCTTCAACTGACTCATATATTCTAAGCCATGCAAAACATTTGTCTGCTGTTCAGAGACACTGACTGGAAGACAAAAGGCTGTGTTGAACAGCTGCGTAGAATAAGAGTTCATGTGAAATCGGGTGAGAGTAAAACCTCTCTCAGTAATTAGGATTTGCTTCAGTGTGTAGTTGTTTTAAATTTTTTTCCTAAGCAAAGCTGCTTGTCACTGATAGAGATCTGTGAAGAGGAAAATGAGACAGATTGAATGGATATCTAAATCAACACCTTTATTCACATCAGCTGCAACATTAACTTTATTGGCTCAGCAAAAGCAGGAGTTGCCTGTGGTTTAAAGCATGGCCTTCCACCTCACATCTAAAGATCCAGCAGGTCCATGAGGCTAGGTGACACCATGACAGGGGACCACAGTGCTGTGCAAGAGTCCATGGCAGAATCATCAGGATTCTAGCATCAAAATGGCAGTCTGTGCCAAAGGACTCCAAGTCTGTGCCCGAAAGACTTTTCCATTGCAAAACAGATGGAGTATCTGGGGATATGGAACTCTTGCACACATTAAGCATGTTTTCCTGGATGCTGTCAGCATCTGCGCAGAGAGTACTGCCAGCTTCTCCTCAGAGAACAGATAGGTTACCTCAGAACTAGTTTTGAAGATGCTCCCACTGCAAGACAGCATGGATGGATGGCTATTTCAGTGACAGTGTCATTCTGGCAGTTATTCCATACAGTGCCTCAATACACCAGACAAGATCATTGGTGCTTAGACATCCATTGACAAGGGATGTCCTCAAGCAGAAGCAGTAAGTTAGATGCCAAGAATGCTTTTCCAGTATCGATGCTTTGGATATCTCAAGAAATCTGATGACTTTGGAGATCTCAATTTTAAGTAAAGTGAGGGACTGTAGCAATCATGATGGGAAAAAGGATAAAAGGCTAAATGAGGGATACACATTTTAATTTCAGCTGGGGTGAATCTCCACAGTTGAGATTTGTCACACAGAAATTTAGTAATGTTCAGTCTAGTCATTTATTTTTCAAAGACCAGTGCCTTTATAATCAAGAGTGAGATGTATGTAGTCACTCCTTGTGATCTATTTGGGCTATCTATTCCAGGACAAGATGATTCTTGTCAAAGACTTTTATATTTCTTGCAGCATGTGAACATTCATGAAACCTAGAATATATTTAAAGCTAAGACCTGCTACCACTCTACTGCCCACTAGCCATACCAGCATACTAATGGATATTCTGTTTACTGAAGGTGTAAATTGCAATTCTGTAGTCACAAGAATACCCATACGACAAATACAGTTTACTCTGAGAATTTAAGTTGTTTAAATGCCTTCTTCTAATCCATTCCAGAAGGATTAATTTCATTTCCAGTGAAAAGAAGGGATTATTTTTTCAGAATCATACATAATCACGGAACAGTCGAAGTTGGAAGGGACCTCTGGAGATTGTCTAGCCCAACCCTCCTGCTCAAGCAGGAGGTCTATAAAGACAGCTAAGCCAGCTAGCTCAGATGTAGGTGCTGGCACAGCAGGTATCTGCACTGGCCCAGTAAACACCATTCTCCGAATACAGCACTGGCACTGCACTTGTGTCCCCTTGGGCTGGTGAGCAGCTGCAATGCAAAAGCTAACACAGAGAGTGAATCCTTGAGCCACAAAACTGACCAGAGAGAGCATATAATTATTGTTTCTTTCCTCCTGGTGTTGGATCATTAGCACTGTAATTCTCCGACCCCTTCCAAGCTTCTGGGTGCATTTCAAGAAAATGATTTTATGCATGCTGTCATTCAGGGTAAGCAGTGGTGTTGTTTAACCAATTTTTTTTCAGCATATCACATGGCTTGAGTTCACTGTCCATGTTCCTGGGGGAAGGAATGGTTGGGACATACGGCATACAGATATTATTGTTCCTTAAAAACCCAGAGTCAGCAAAGTTTACAGAAAGAGTGTATAAGGCACTCTTAGTGTACAAGACACTCTTAGTGTATAAGGGACATCCTTTACTGAGGACATCATCCAAATTCTTTAGAAATAAAAAAGGAGAATGGAAAATTAACAACTTCTGCCTTCTCTTTATTTTATTTGAGAAAATTCTTACTCAGTTAGAGGAGTCTAGCTTCAATATTTGCTTCTGGGATCTGTTGAATTTCTACTCAACACAGAGGTGTATCAGTGTTTTTTTGTGGAGGCATGGGGTCTGGTTCAGCGTCTACATGTCCTAGTATAATTTCTCAATTCAGAACTGTGGAAGTATTTTATATCACTGCTTACATTCCAGGAAATCTTTTCCAAATATGTATCCATCATCATGACAATACTGAAATAAAATGTTGTTAAGTTCCTCAACCCTCCAGTGGAGACAAAGGAATTTCAGTGGGGGGAAAAAAGAAATGAAACAAGAAAACACAATTAAAAGACAGTCATATTATCTGTCTTTCTGCTTTAACAATTTACCATTGCTCCAGAGAATAGTGCCATACAACTGTTTCAAGCATCTAACAGAGCAATAGTGACTAATACTTGCAGATCTTCTCCTTAGAGAGAGCATGTAATTCTAACAGTAGTTTTTCTTTTTTTTCTGAACTGTTAACAAAAATATATATACTATTGCTTAGCCTGATGTGATATATAACCACGTCCAATACAATTTTACGTATTAATTTCATTCTTGGACACATTAGTGATATAATGCTCTTGAACAGAGATGAAATGATGCCGCCTAGTTCAACGACAGCATCACCTTTCCCTTCAGTTTTAAATGGTCTCCCCAGCTATTTTTAGCTTCTGGTAACATGAAACTGGGATGGTGTAAGGGCTAGCTGGCATGGCCTTCCTACTCAGCAAGTGTTTGAACAGTTGCTGGTGGCTTTTGTCAGACCAGCAACTGGTTCTGCTGGGTGTTCTCCTTCCCATGGCCTTGAAGATATACCTAGCTACTAGGAGATTTCTATTTCTTTCTCAGCTACCATTTGTTTGTCATTCCCATCTAATAGCTGTCTTTGATGCTGAAATTGGCAACTAGATTTTCTGGAAAGTCATCAGAAGGGTAGCAAAACAAAGTTATCACTTGCTTTTCCAGTTCCAGACCCTTCTGCTAATAGGTGGTAGCCTCCTCTGTCTCTTGGAATATGCAGATAGGCAGTTATTTCTGATATATCTTCTAAATTTGTCACGACAACATACAGTCTGAAAATTTTGGCTCAATGCCTTTACTCCTCTTTGTAACTGAAATTTCCTGCTTTGCTATGACTAAATTTCATAGCTACAGAACATTTATTAAAATGTTAACTAGGAACTGTTTTCCCTCAAAGTCAGCATTGAAATTTAGTACAAATGTTTAGAGAGCAGCAGTACCACTAATGCTTTTACTGTTATTTAAAGCTATGGTATAAATTAAGACACCAAGTTGCTTGAGATTTCTCAGTGGAAAAGAGGACAGGGATATAAAATACATGCTTTTAGTCATAAGTGTTTGCTGTCAAAGAAAAAAAAAACAAAAACAAAAACAAAAATACAGAGAAAGATGAGACCAGATAAAGAAGCTTGAGCTAACAGATTGAAAAAGTATCTTAGAAATCTACCATATCAGAAAATCTGCTATTCCAGCATCCCAGAAGAATGAGATACATGGGAGCTGATGTTTACAGACTACCTATTAACCAAGCATAATAGTGAACATGCAGGGTTGATTCCAGCTTCCACGTATTTCCACACCAGTTTAAATTCCAGTTCCATATGTAGGTTCCAAATTTAGATTCAAATTCCCAAACTGCCAGAAGATTAAGAATTTCTAGTAAGTTCCAAGTCATATCTACCAACACATTACAGATGTCTCAAATACTTTTTGTTATTTAATTAAAAAGGAAATCTAAGTCTCAGGCTCATTCATATATAGCTTCTATTAACCTTAATAAAGTTTTATGTGGTTTTAAAAATTAATAACAGTCAAATTGGAAATGACTGGTGATTTTTGGTGTCTCTATATTTAGGTATTCACCTTGAGATCCCTCTAGGGGACATGGAAATGCTGAATACCTGCTTCTGATGATAGCCTTGTATGAAAAAATGTACCCTCCTGAGGAGGCCAAGATTCTCCCTCAATTTTCAGCAAACCTTTTCCTGCTGTTGAAACTATGCACTACATTTGAGACACACATATTTTTCAGTAATACTTTATACATCAGTTTCATAGTTTCTTTTGCTGGCTCCACATACCAAGATTTGTTACTTTGGTGTTAGCATCCTCCAAATTATCATGATACTTTACTGAGCCTATTTAAGTAGTCTAGATATATCAGGATACTTTTTCTCCTAGGGGAAATGAATTCAGCATCTTTGATCTATATTGGTTTGAAGTCCAAAATCACTAAATTTGACATCTACTGCTCTTTCACTATTTACAGTGTCTCCATAAGTTTCTTTGCAGAAGGAAAGTAGATAGATAGCTTGACACAAGTCATTCTTGATAAATCTCAATTATCTACTGCTCATCTCCTTGTTACCTTCCAGCTGCTTGCAAATAATTATATTACCTATTTTTTTCCTTTATATTGAATTTAAGATATTAGTCCATAATTCCATGCTGCTTTAAGAAGAATAGTATGGTTTTACTCTTCTCCACAATTTGCTGTTGCACCAAATCAGAAAGATAATCACTAATTATATTCACACTATATAAAACATTTCTTTAAATAGCTGTGAATTAAATTCGTCATCCCAAGATAATTTTAAAATGTTCTT
>NW_010579860.1:31438-43702 GCF_000705375.1 Tinamus guttatus | reverse complement strand
CCTAATTCAAATTAGATATCTGTGTTTTTCACTGAGTATTGCTAGTGCTCATTGCCTCCTACTATTGGCATTTTAGTGAAGACTAGTACAAACTATGAAAATAGTGACCCTTAAACTATTCTTAGCATCATTTGCTAATAGCTTTCCTTCAGCTGAGAAATGATCGAGAACTTTTCATAAGCACATAATAATATTTTTTAACCTTACTTTCTTTCAAAAATTACTTCAGACTCTTCTTCAGTCTTTGTAATTTTGTCATTGAAAGCTCACCCTATTCTTTCCTGTGGTTGAAGTCAGCTCATGAGTTAACCACATTGGGCTCTTACTACACTTCTCATCCCAAGTCTCTTCTGGGATAGTTTGCATTGTTATAATGTCGTTTCTCAGAGAAACTGCCAGCTCTCCTCATTGCTTTTTCATTCCAGTTGCATCCCAGGAGATCTTACCTATCACTTCTCTGAGTTTATACAGAGGACATGCACATTAGCATCAGCTTCACAACTGAGAAAAATGCTGCTAGTAATAGATGATGCAGAGGGGCTATATAGCACAAAGTAGTCTGAGAGATGCTTAAGGGAAAAGCCAATGAAAAAAGGGAAAAAAGACAACTCAGCTTAGTACACACTCCAATCCATATATGATATGTGTTCCACTTATATTTGAGAGGCATGTGCCAGAATTAGATTTTATGAGTTTTGACAAAAGTGACCATATGTATCTGGAATATATCTGCATAGCTCTTGTGCTGATACCTTTCACATGACAGAAGCCTACTCACAACTTGTGGCCCATTTCATTTTTTAAAATCTATTTTAGGACTTCTGTTAACAGTTCTAGTTCCATTATTCAAAATCTCTAATGCTCTTGGTCTTTATAGTCTGCCAACAGATCCACAAAGTCATTGAAAATCTTTTTTTTTCCAATTTCAAACTTTATTTTGCTTAGTACCTTTAGCTGTCACCAAATGCTGAGATGCTCAGTTGTCAACAACTGTTACACCATAATTAACAGGCTTTAACAGCTGTTAAATCATAATTTTGCTTAACAAAACAATGGGCTGTATCATGTTCTTATAAACTTCAAAAAGAGCAGGTTTCAATTCAGTGTATGCAAGGTCACATACAGAGGGTGTCTTCAGGCAGGGGAAGATTAGGTTGACAGATGATCTGGGTATGTAGCAGCTGCTTTTGTATTATCTTTTGTTCAATATGTGGAACAATCAATTGCAACAGAACCCAGTGAAGCCAGGTAGATATTTATAAGCTTCTTTTGTCATTGCAGGACTTTCTCATTATTATACATTTCTGACTACTGTATGACCATTGCAGTATCATACCAGCAAAGGGAACTTGCTCTCCTGCTATGTGCCAGACTCTTCATACCCAACCTATCACACATCCAAGGGTTGTAGGAAGTGCCTTTGCAATAGCATCATCCTGACCAGACACATTAACTTGTGGCAGCAGTTGGAAACGGACAGATTCCCCTACTGTGTAGCCTTAAAATTACATATAAAGAAAGCTTAAAGTTCCACAAGTTGTTCTGGATAGGGAACATGTGAATTATTTATGTGATTTATGTGTGCACTTTCAAAAAGCATATAACTACCCAAAATGTTTAAAAGCAAAACTCGTTCATTTTATTCAACTCCTCATCTTGAGGCTTTGCAAAGGAAAAATAAAAAGGAAATATCTTTCTACCACAAGGAACCTGCAGAACATGCTTGAAAGTAAATCTTAGCCCTTCCTTAAACTATATATTCTGTTGATTTAGATCAAGAGGTGCCCCACCAGCAGGTTCAGTACAACTTTATGGCACAAAGCAGGTAAAGCACAGATTGTGCCCAGTGATGTAATGTGCAATGATTAAATGGGATGAAGACAAAGTCATTCCTCCTTCCAGCATCAACCATGGGAACCTTCCTGAGAAACAAGGCATCCTCTCGTTTCATCCTAGGGTCATGTGTGGAAGTAAACTTCTGCTCAAACAAGTGGTTACACAGTGGGAAAGAGTGTTGATGCTTACTGGTGCAATGAATAGTAACAGTGCTCAGATGTCAGGATTTGGACACCAGTCTCACATTCTGCCTTTCCAGATCTCCTCTAACATCATCATCATCATCTAATCACTGCAGCATTTGTAGCTTCTTAGTTCCTCTTCTGGCTTGCTCTTTTAACCTGCTGTCATCTCTTTTCATCTGAGAAAAAGATTTTTCAGCACTAAAACTTTGTTTTTTCCATCGTGTGCGTGCCCACTGTTCATTCCACTGAGCCAGTTTTCCTGGGTTGGACACGACAATCTTCTGCAGCCGGGATCATGAACAATTCATCACTTCTTATGGGCATGCTACATTTGCTAACACTTCCCTCTTCCATAAAGACTAAAGGACCAACCCACCAGACTCTCAAATTAGGTAGGAACAATTACTGAAAGTTGTTATAGGAGGTCACAGGGTGAGCATAGCAGACAGAGAGGCATGTTTACACTCTCTACATGCTTCCTAGCTTGGTTAACATCCAACATGATGCATGAACAAAACATTCAAAAAAAACATCTTCTCTGGAGATCTTCGAAACCCGCTTGGATGCAGTCCTGTGCCACATGCTCTAGGTGACCCTGCGTGTGCAGGGGGGTTGGACTAGATGATCTCTAGAGGCCCCTTCCAACCTTATGATTCCATGATTCTATGATTCATTTATGCTTAGTATAATTGTACAGTTAGTACTGTGCTGCTATTCCTATGCTTGATTTTCAGGAAGCTTACTAGTCTAATCGTAATTTATACACCAAATGTTCCAACTTAACAAAAATATTAGCTCTTTATTTTTCCTTCTCCTAACAAATAAAGTCAATTTACACTTTCTGAGTAATAAGGTAACTTCCAACATCAGCATATTTTCAGTTCTTTTACAAATACTTAGCATGAATTTTAGGCCTAAATTCTTCTCCTACCTACCTGCTTTTCTGCAAAGGTAGAAGTCTCAGCATGATATCTGCATTGTGCTCATGCTGCAACATCAAAAATAATTTCTTTGCTTAAAATTCTACTTTAACACTCTTGGACTGGAGGCTCAGAACTGACAAGTGTAATTAAAGCTTTGCTTTAAAATACTTCTCAGAGCTTATTGGTAGTGAGAAGTACTTCTCCTGCAGTCTGAATGTTCTGACAGCTGTGCTCAGTGAAATCAGGTTAGTTTTCTCTAAACAAGAGCAAAATAAAGATTTCTATTTTTGTTGGAGGTGTAACAAGATGGTGAAAATGCTATTGGGCACCAAACCAAACTACTGAGAAAAGCATACACAACACATTAACTTACTGGGTGACTGGTCTTGTATTTCTACTATTCCACTTTCCTCAGTACATATATATACATATATACAAAATACACATTACTGGGAGTGCTGCAGTAATCTGTACCAAGAAAGGCCTTGGTACGTGTTTTTTAGCATACTGCAGTACTCTCAGTAATGTGTATTTTGTATATATGTATATATGAAGTAACTGTTTTGGGAGGAGAAAGAAGATGTGCAAGCTGAATCTACTTAGGCTACCTAAAAATATTAAATCAATGTCAGATGAAAAATATACTAATGAATGGGGATAGAGATAATAAAAGAAGCCATAAAAATAAAGAAAATTTTGCAACAATGTTGTTGCAAATGGAGCACTGGTGGAGCTCCTTGAGGAATAGTCTTGGGACTTATTAAGTGTTTTCATTAATGATCTTTGTCACTAAAAGTTGAAATTTGTCACTGAAGCAAATCTGGGAGGCATTATCAATACCAAAGAAGATTAAGATAAACACAGAGGAAGAGATGGATGACCTTCAGGAGTGTAGACATACAACATGAATGAAATTCAGCAGTAGAAAGGAAACAAGACTAAATCAAAAGATTTCTGCTCTAAAATCAGCCTGAAATACAGAAGGATAGTCAGACTCAGGGCTTGTCAGTTACAGCATGGCTGGTCTTTAATGAGCCTACAAAAAGTCAAAGAAGATGAAATATTGCAGTAAAGATGATAGCTAAAAACTAAGGCATGGTATTTGTAAACACTACAGGGAATACTCCATAGCACTTACTTAGCTAAAGAGAAGAGGGAAGGAAGGATGGAAGGGAGAAAGGAAAGGAAAGGAAAGGAAAGGAAAGGAAAGGAAAGGAAAGGAAAGGAAAGGAAAGGAAAGGAAAGGAAAGGAAAGGAAAGGAAAGGAAAGGAAAGGGAAAGGGAAAGGGAAAGGGAAAGGGAAAGGGAAAGGGAAAGGAAAGGGAAAGGGAAAGGGAAAGGGAAAGGGAAAGGGAAAGGGAAAGGGAAAGGGAAAGGGAAAGGGAAGGAAAGGAAAAAAAAAGAAAAGGAGGGCTGCTAGTGTCAGGCAAATAGCCAACCTGTTTGGAGAAAAAAAGGCTGGATATGTTGAGCCACAACTGCTCCCTAGAAACACCAAAAGAAAATAAAAATAATAATAATAATAAAAAAACCCAAAGATTAGAAAGACTGATGTATTGTACTGGACAGTGGAAAACACAAAGTGATGAACAGTTTGAAATTCATCCCATAAATACCTTTTGGTTGAATCCTTAAGAGGGAGATTATGGAACAAATCTCCTAAGCAACAGGGGAAAGAACATAAAGTATCCATTTTAGAATGTGACATGATAAATTTACAAGTAGGATCATCTATTGTATCTACCTAGTATAACAGGGAAATTACATGCAGTGACCCTGTGCTGCTCTTTCTCCCAATGAATTCTTGCAGCACCTTCTTCCTAAGAAGGCATCTATTGCTGAGGCTTATCTACACACACTTGTCTAAACGGTCCTGAAAAGGAACAGAAGTCCCATCTTAGGCAAAAAGCACAAGTATCATTACTGTGGATGGGACTCTCCGACACTGGACATTCTCTTCATCATGGCCTCATACAATCATTTAAAACCAGTTGTTGTTCAATGATCATATCCAAGGATGATGTAATATTCTCCTGTGCATGCACATGGATATTCTACATATTAAGGGAACTAATTCACTTACTTAGAATCTCAGTATGATAGAATAATTTAGGTTATAAGGGACATCAGTAGGTCAGTAGTTGAGCCTCTGCTCAGAGCAGGTCTGTTCAGGGCCTTGTCAAATCCTGAGCATCTCCAAGAGTAGAGATTCTGCTACCTCACTGGACTCCTGTTTCTGCCTTTGACCAGGAATATTTTTTCCTAATATTCAAGCAGAATTTTCTTTGATGAAATTCGTACCTATTTCTCTTTGTCTATACTGTACACATCTGAAATTAATTTTCTTACATCTTCTCTATTCCTGGTAACCGAAGGGTCTTAGAGGCATAAGCAAGATTTAAGTATTACCAGTCCTGGAGCATTACCTTTATTATATTAAAAAATAAATAAATCTTGGTAAGCTCCCCTTTAGCTTTCTACAAGTGGTGTAAGCTCAGCAACCATCTAGTCATAACATCCTTCAGTATTATTATACACAGATCAATATAAAAGAAATTTCTGATTTTGGACTTGCCTTAATTCCTCAAAGGGGTCTTTAGGTTTGTTTAGCACTGATCAAGTAGTACAATGTAAGTGTTTATACTTATTCTGTTAGATCAAGCTTTTATGCATAAAACTTGATGTATGAGAAAAAATATTTTTTTTCAAAATGAATCTTGAGTTGGGCTTTTTAATAATTGTTATGAAAAAATCTAATTAGCTATATTTTTATCCTTGTGATTCTTAATTTTAGGGTCCAAAATCTATGGGACTAGTACGGGAAAGTGAAAGATTTGATTTATTGGAACACCACAATATTTCATTTTATTTGAAGAATAATTCAAACGTTCAACCCAGAACAAAGCCTAAATACTAGCATTCACAGAAAATGAGATTGTCCAATCACTAGAAGGCCACTTAGAACAACTGCTGCAGGCCACTTACATTTTTCAGTCTGTGAATCAGAAAGCATTTATATTCTCCTGATACAATTTTCTCATGACACTGCTGACATTTACAAGTTGTGAACTTCTGTCGGGGAACTTTGAGTTGCTCCATAAATGATACTATGTAATTTTCATAATTCCTTCAACTCACAGTTATTAGCTTGTTCTCAATGTGCATATAAAAATTCCTTTAGGTAGCATTCATTTTCATTTGAAGATCACAGTATAAACTTACTTAAAAAAGAAGATGGTGTAGAGAGGAATGAATTTTCTCTTTTTAAATGCACAGGAAAATGAAAATTGAATCAAAAGTAAATTTGTAATCTGTCTGCTGCAGTAAAAATAAGAAAAGAGTAGAACAAGCAGAAAAAAAAAGATGGGAGAGATTAACAGCTCTCATAGGTCAAATTTGGGCCCTCTTTGAATAAGTTAGCCCACTTCCTGCATAATTTCAGTTAATGGAAAGAAAAAAAAAAAGGTTGATTTGAAAAAAAATGTAATAAGTGTCAAATCTCTGCAGTCAGGGACACTATGAGGAGCACTGTGAGGAGATTGATAAAACCTAAAAATGTTTTTCGCCATTCCTCAGAGCTCTTCAAGACTTTTCATAGAATCATAGAATCATAGAATGCTTAAGGTTGGAAGGGACCTCTAGAGATCATCTAGTCCAACCCCCCTGCACACGCAGGGTCACCTAGAGCACGTGGCACAGGACTGCGTCCAAGCGGGTTTTAAAGATCTCCAGAGAAGGAGACTCCACAACCTCTCTGGGCAGCCTGTTCCAGTGCTCTGTCACCCTCACTGTTAAAAAATTTTTCCTTAAGTTCCTGTGCAACTTTTGGTGTTTCAGTTTGTGGCCATTTCCTCTAGTTCTGTCAGTGGCCACCACTGAAAAGAGACCATCACCGTCCTCTGCACTCCCTCCCTTGAGGTACTTCTAGACACTGATCAGATCCCCTCTCAGCCTTCTCTTCTCCAGGCTGAACAGGCCCAGCTCCCTCAGCCTCTCCTCATAGGGCAGATGTTCCAGGCCCCTGATCATCCTTGTGGCCCTGCGCTGGACTCTCTCCATGTTGATGCTGAGTCGTGATAGTTCATGGGCAATAGTGCAGAACTATGCTCAGGACACCACACCCACTGTTCGCCATACCAAGAATGGTTCTGATGTTCCAACATGTGAGTCATGTCATTCTGAACACACCTTTGGAGGCAGGTGTATACCTTTGTCTCTTTGTCATTGTTCAACCACATCAGAAAATTTCCCTTGGCTGCGGCTGGCCAACCGGGTGGAGGGGGGAGATGAGCTTTGGTTAGGCCACCTTTTCTACGCCCCTCTCCATGTGGAGCAAGCCGTGCTCTCCTTGAAAAAGGCTGCTTGGTCACTCAGGATGTTGCCAAACAAGACTGTCATCTCCGGGGTCAATCTCGAGCGACCAATGTCCTGAACCACCTGCATGCAGGGCTGGGTCTGCGGCTTCCAGTGCACCTTCTCACCTGCTGTTTCATCCCTCGCCTGTCACTACAGGGCTTTACAAATGTGGGTGTATCCTTCGAGCCTGCACAGTGGATTTTTTAGGTGAGGCTCAGCATGCGCGGAACTGGCCCCACCCTTTGCTCCTAAGGTTCATCTGCCAGGGCCTAGCAAGCTCGGATGGTGGCAGCAAAGTCCTCAGGATGTAGGTTTAGTTAGAGTATCCTTCTCTGAGATGGATGGCCTTACAGGGCTAAGCGAGCTCCATCCACCCGGATTTGGGGTTAGAGCTGTCCTTCTCCTAGTGTGGTTGCTGGGAGGCTAGCAAGCCCATCCTGCCCGTGGATGCACTTTGTCTGACCCTTCGGTTGAGACCTGTCTGGCATGGGACACCCTACCAGAGGCATATGCCACCGCCAGCATAGCTCACAACCTCACAAGGGCACGTAAGCTTCTCTCCCGCAACAAGGGGGTGTCCGCAGAGAAGAACATGCATAATAATTACATAAAATAAATACACATGAAGAATGTTTTGTCAATCCAGCTCTCTATGTTTTAGAAAACAAGAGATTTTGCCCTCCCGCACACAAACAGAGAAGATATCTTGTGAAGCCAAGAACCTTTCATGAAGCATACCTTGGTTGCAGCTATTTCTCATTTAGAACCTTAAGGAATCTTGCCTGAAGGATCCCAGTGATGCAAAAACATTTCACTCAGACTGAAATGCAGTAGTTTCCTATTTATTTACTTATTTATTTATTCTTCCCCCCACCACTCTTTGGAGAATGCTGAGCTGTTTAAAAAACAAGCACAAAGCAATCCCCACCTCAACTCTGGACCTGAGATTAAAAAAGCCTTTTGTTATGGTGGAAGATGATAATTACTGTTGTCAATCACTGGCTTTGATAAAACAAATAGATGTGATAGAGCTCTTTAATTCATGCTAATAACTAAGCAGTGAAAAGCTTTTCATGTCATAATAATTGGGAACAATAGGATGCCGATGCCCAAAGCAGTAGTTTGCATGCAAAAGCTGAGGGCTTGCCCATGGGGGTTGGACTATGTTTCTTTTAAGGTGCTTGTCCTAGTGCCAAGCTGCCGAGTGTCCATCTCTGTATTCACAAACATGTGCTCAGGTACAGGCTTGTTCCAAACATCAGTGTTGGGGCAAAGATTAGTCAGGTTGAGCACAACTGGAACAAATTCAGTTTGACCTTGATGGGAAGAGTCAGGGGAGGAGCAGAACTGGAGGCCGTCCACTAGCGTATGTTTTACTTACTTCCTTAGCATTAAACGTGGGAATCATCTGAACACATATACAACTCTGATCTGATTGTTTAAATTGCTTTTATAGTCAATAGAGAAAGGCACACATTTTCACAGAGTGTTTCTTCTCATTCTGAAGTAAATATGTGCAATAAATCCAATGAATTGTCATCTAAAAGTACCTGTTTCCCTCTGTAAATTATGAGAGTCTCAGTGGACTAACTCGGATGAATCCTCACAGCTGCACTGAAAGGTGCTGAAGCCTTTCTCTACCCTACTACATAATACAAAATACTATGCTAAAAAAAAAAAAAAAAAAAAAGGGGGAGGAAAAATCCTAAGGGCCTTTGTTCAACCCAAATTACTGAACAATAACCTCCCTTCATGCATCCATGCAGGTACTGTGGGAATAAATTAATTCATGTTTCTGAAGCCCATGGATACCATAACAGAGATGACTGCAGTAGCCAGAATGATGAGAGGATTAATATTCCTGTATTCATAGAAGAATTTGAGGAATTGGCTAAGACAGGAGCGCTCTTGGTGTGGGGAGAATGCACACATATATGGAATTCAGAGCACAATTTTAATTCAGGCATTTTCTAGCTTTCAAGTGCTTGCTTCACAGTCTTGAAAACATTTTCTTTTGTTGTTGGGTTTTGTCTGTAACAAATATACAAAGAGACAGAGGTTAAAATGTAGATCATTTATCTAAAAGCTGTCTTTGTGTTCCTTCCCCTTTGTCTCTGGAGTGAGGTCCCTAAAGCTTATGTAAAGCTAATAAAAGGAAGAGGAAGCTTGGGTCCTTTATCATTCACTGCAGAAAACACAATTGTGTATTTATATGGCACAAAATATGAATTATTTACCTGATGGACCCCAGTGGCCTCCGAAGAACAAAGCTATCTGTCTTGCTAATACATTTTGAATGCATGCATAGGAGAAAACAACAAAAATTGTGCAAATCTTAATCCGCAGCATGTAGATTAACATGAGCAAATCTTTCCTTTTTCTTTAAAATATCCAAAATTATTAGGTTTTCCTATATACAATTTTACACGTCAAGTACTTGTTGACACTTAAGTTTCAAACTTGCTTGAAATCCTTCTTGCCAGGATACTTTTTCCCCACCAATATTATTCAAACAGTTTCAGCACAAATATTTCTACTCAAAAAGTGTGAATTTTTATTCTCCTGCATAATACATGCAGTTCACTACCAGTTTCCACCAATTCTAGTATTATCCAAAACAGAAAAGATATGATTAAATCAATTTAATCTAACTCGTGGTAGTTCAGTGTATTTGTAGTTTTTTGTCGTATGATTACAAGAGATTCAACAGCACCTTTGCTTCAGTGTATGCTTTTCATCTATATAAACACAGACAATTCAGCTTATTAATTAGTTCATGCTTACTGGTAGGATACAGTATATTTTGAAAACACAGGCTCTTAAGACAGCACTTACTAACCTGATGAATTAGAAAGATTAGATTAGAATTGTGTAACTGCCTACTTGAAAGGAAACTTTGACTTTGCATAAAGATACTTTTAATGGTTAAAATGAGAAAACAGTGAAATGGTAAATCCTTCTGCTGGAAAAAGTCTTGAATTATATATTTTTTTTCTTTTATCCATATTGTTTTTACAATACCTCTGCTTGAAGACTAACTCCAATCTGAAATTCATTTACCAATAAATCAACTGGGTTGCCAGGAGATTAAGAGGTAAATAAAGATAACAGGGACAATTATTACTCAGGAGAAACAACAAAATAAAGCATGAAGAAAATCATAGTTAACAACAGAGCTCAGAGGCTGAAATACATACTTTTTAAAAGAGTTTTCAGGTTTAATAAGTTTTTATATTTTCATTTTATAAAATCCTGAGGTTTTGACAAAAGAGAATTGGGCTGTGGAGTATTAGGAAATTAGTAGATTAATGTGATGACTGATTTGGATAATAAAATCAGGTGTCAGAAATGAAGCCAAGATCAGATTTCTGATAAAATGTTTTCGATTTGCAGCAGACTAAAATGGCCATTCACAGAAAGTATAAATGACACCTGAAAATTCAAGTACTCCCAGATAGTATCCCCAAAATTGTTATGCATCCTCTTGAACAAATCTTGTTTTAAATACATTATCTCTTATATACATATTAAAAAAAGGCAAGAAAAGAACAAGGAGATAAGGTCCTGATAATTAGTTTCAAAAAATGGTACCTCTTGTAAAATAATGCAGTACATAAATAAAAGATAAAATACATAAGAGCACTAAACACTTTTCTGTACTCGTGCTCTCATTTGTGTTAATCCCTCATTTCCTGCTAATCGGCTGACTCACCATAGGCAAATCATTTTAGTTTTCTTCACATCAGTAAAACAGGACTAGCGCTTAAACTATTTTGTAAAGTGTTCTATAAACTTATGACTAAGTTCAGACCTGATATCTTAGCATTACAGTAACCATAAGATCTTGCCATACAAAAATGATTGCAATTTTAATGGAATTGTGAAAGTATAATTAACCCCTCAAGCTCGCTATTATATAAGTGATCAAAATGTGTGACAAATTATCTTTCTTTTTTGTATTAGTGTCTCACATAATCATTGTGCTTTTTTAAGTATGTAATAGAGCTCAAGGATGCTTTTCTTACCGCTGGTATGATAAACACATTGGAGTTTTTTTTTAAATTTGCTATTTTTTAAATTAAAGAAAATAAATTCTATTTTGAAAGGTCCTAGGACCTTTTGGACTGGTTGTCAATATGGAGAGCTGTGGAGCACTAAATGGTTGATGGCAACAAAGTGTGATTGAGTAAATGTTAATGATGTTAAATTATATTTATAATTTATATTTAATCAGTACTAATTTGGCTATGTCACTCATACTTTTAGTCATGGGATGTTCTTTGTCAAACTTTAGTCATGAAAAATTAAAGTTAAGCAAAATAGTCTCAGCGCAGGTACAAACATAACTGTTCTACTAAATAGCGTCTATCATTAAGAAAAGAACAGAAGGCAATATATGCATAATAAATACTGGTTATCTCACTTAAAATCTCTTCTCCATTTCTTTCTATAGAAGATCTCTTAAGAGTGGATAGTAGTCTAAGCTTGAGATAACTAAAAAGCAAAGCTCACATCCTCATATCACCAATGCAAGAAACTATCATAGAATCATAGAATGCTTAGGATTGGAAGGGACCTCTAGGGATCATCTAGTCCAACCCCCCTGCACACGCAGGGTCACCTAGAGCACGTGGCACAGGACTTCATCCCAGCGGGTTTGGAAGATCTCCAGAGAAGGAGACTCCACAACCTCTCTGGGCAGCCTGTTCCAGTGCTCTGTCACTCTCACTGTTAAAAATTTTTTCCTTAAGTTCCTGTGCAACTTTTGGTGTTTCAGTTTGTGGCCATTTCCTCTAGTTCTGTCAGTGGCCACCACTGAAAAGAGACCATCACCGTCCTCTGCACTCCCTCCCTTGAGGTACTTATAGACACTGATTAAATCCCCTCTCAGCCTTCTCTTCTCCAGGCTGAACAGGCCCAGCTCCCTCAGCCTCTCCTCACAGGGCAGATGTTCCAGGCCCCTG
>NW_010579860.1:5847-31045 GCF_000705375.1 Tinamus guttatus | reverse complement strand
CTATCTACAGGCCTCCAACTAGACTCTGCACCACTGATCACCACTCTCTGAGCCCTGCCATCCAGCCAGTTCCTAATCCACCTCACTGTCCACTCATCTATCCCACACTTCTGGAGCTTGCCCAAGAGGATGTTGTGAGGGACGGTGTCAAAAGCCTTGGTGAAGTCAAGATAGACGACATCCACCGCTCTCCCCTCGTCTATCCAGCCGGTCATTTCATCATAGAAGGCTATCAGGTTAGTCAAGCAAGATTTCCCCTTGGTGAATCCATGCTGACTACTCTTGAGCACCTTCTTGTCCTCCATGTGCCTGGAGACAACGGCCAGTATGAGCCGTTCCATCACTTTTCCGAGGACGGAGGTGAGGCTCACTGGCCTGTAGTTGCCTGGGTCAATGCCTATTGTCCATTCTAAAAGCAACTTACCAACTCTATGGTAGAAAATTTCCTGCTTCATTCAGGAAGTCCTTAAGCTGCAAGTTTCTGAAGACTAGAAAGTTCTTCAGGGGAAATATCACTATATTATTCTTAAGATTTCTTCAGATATCACTTTTTGACCTCTATTTTCATATGAATTTGAAAATATCAAAATAAATAGTTATTGCTCATATCTCAGTAGATGGTTAGACAGCTGCCCACTTGTTTTAGAGAAAATGCACTAGCATAACCATGTTTTGTATAGCAGGCTTAAAACATCAAGTAATTCAACGGTAGTGAAAACTACCAACCTCAGCCAAATAATTTTTAGTCAGGGTTTTAATATCCCCAATTATAAAGGCACCTCAGCCTCTCTGGGCACTTGGTACAGTGTTTTACTACTCTTACGGTGGAACTTCTGACTGTTGTCTTGTCTTTTCTCTATGCATCTCTAAGAAGTGTTTGCCTCTTCTCTGTATCCACTCAGCTGAAGCAGGCAGCTGAAGACAGGAATCAGATCTCTCCTATCCTTATCCTTTCATGACTAAACAAACCCAGATTCTTCAGCCTCTCATACGTCATGTGCTGCAATATCCTGAGGATCTTTGCACTCTTTTGAACTGCGTCTCCTTGGACACAGTACTCCTGGACACCAGTGGCCTCAAAAGTGCAATGGAGCAAAAAAAGCAAATGGAGGGTAATTCCCTTTGACCTGCTGGCTATACTCTTGCTGACACAACACAATACAAGACTCAGTGACACAAGAATCACAGAATCACAGAATGGTTGAGGTTGGAAGGGGCAACACTCGGTGTTGCCAGCAGGGTGAACACATGGGTGAACTGCTATGAGGCAGATCCTTTTCTATAAAACCACTCCTGGGTCAGCACCCAGCCCAGCATTAACTTTATTTATGAGTTATTAGAAGAGCAGAATTTTGTGTTTGTGATTTTCTTGCCTGCTCGTTTCTCTCATGGGTCAAGTTCATATAAATGGTAACTCTACTCTCCCATATATCAGCTACAGCCCCGCAGTGTTAAGAAGTCTTTAACCCAGTATTGACCCTGAAAACTCTCTGTAACCAGCTTCCATTTGCACTTTGAGCCACCGTCAGTCTTTGACATGGTCAATACAGACAGTTTATAATCTGTGACCATTTTATAATCTACCCATTCATAGACCCCCAATTTGACCATAGGGATGCTATGGAGGACTGCGTTACAAGCCTTGCCCTTTGCTCTTCATAATAGCACTAAGCTCTGAACAAGCTGTTTCAAAGTTCTTAAAGTCCAGAGCCTTTAGTTTGCTACTCACCTTCTTCACTTCCCTCATGATTTGAAACCCCACCAAGGGGTCATGACTCCAGAGCCACTGATCCTAGCAGTCCTAGTTCATATTTGTGAATAGAACCTCCCTGAGTCAGTCAGTCTTGTGATCAGGAGGCCTGTAGCAGATATCCACCATTATGTCTTCTTGGTTGGCCTCCCCTTTGAACACGACACACAAGCTCCATGCATATAAACTGCTCTGTTTTGAAAGTACAAGACCTTTCCTTCTTTAGTTCTTTTTTGTTTTTTGTAAAAAGCTTTCTCCACTTATCATTGCACTCCAGTTGTGCAAACTACTCCACAAAAGCTCTAAATCCATGTAATATCATTGCTATGCAAATGCTTATGGACTTCTAATTCCTCCCTTCTTTCACATGCTACATTCATGTACTTAAGGTGGCTTTCTCCTCACTTCACTTTTTGGGAGGGAATGTGAGTGATTACTACACTCTGAAATACATTCTACAAACCTTACTACTGAACGTCATCATTTGCAGAGGAAAATAGACTACCTCCCATCTGTCCTTACCACAGGGATGAATATACTTGAACACTCCTACTGTTCAAAAAAATGCATTTCACCACTTGTCCTGTCTTTGCCCTTACCTTATATAATTTCATGAACTATTCATCACTTTACTGCAAAAGTGATGGTATCAGTTTTTGCTGATTCCATCAAATAAACAACTTTCTAGGAGTTAAATCTATTTAATGAGAACAACTGCCAGCCTTCTGTCTCTATCTAGTATTTAAGGATAATCCTTGTGTTTCGGTCCAATCTATTGCCCCCTTTCATCATTGAAGCTAGTTTCTAAATCACATTCCTATCTTCTCTGCATTTACTCAAAAGAATATCCTTTATCCTCAGCAAATAAGAAATAGGATCTTAGCTAACCTTTGCCTTGCAGAACTGTAACTTCATTTCTTTATTCATTTTTAGCTCAATTACACTAATTCTCAGAAAAGGCTAGGCAAATCCTAAATTCTCAGTTAATATATTTTACTTTAAAATAGGAATTATTAATCATTTAGTGTTCAGTCCCACAAGGCAATGGATGAACATCTGCCGATACCATCGCTGAGCAATTCAGCTGCTGCTGATTATGCTGCTGATTATTATCATGCTCAGAGCCTGATAAACTAAAGCAGATTATTTAGATTCCCAAGTCTGTGAAGAGGGGATTATGTCTGCTTTCTCCTGCATCTACTGCAGCAGAGAGATGGCTGTTAGCATTTAATGAATGGTAAGTAAAAGGAAAGGACCAGCTTCTTAAGGCAAGGGTCATACTGGTTCCAGTCTACTACCAACCATAGCAACACTGACTGTGAGAGATGCTGATCTACAAAGATTGTCCCTAGTAGGGGCTATCTGGCCAAATGAGAAGCATGGTTACCTTTCCCTTGGGAAGCATGTAGGACAAAGTGTCCCCTTAGGTAGCTCAGATAGTTCTTGCAATTACAAAACAAATAACCCATTTTCTCCTTCTCATGAAATTAATCTCAGCTCACCTTCAAAGGAAAAAGAGGGAAAATAGAAGAAAAGAAAAGCCAGTACCAACAGAAAGCTTCTCTCCTTCTCAGGACCATCTGTAATTTTTTTAGGCACTAACATCCTCTGGCTGAAGATAGCAAAATCAACAATGCATGAGTTTCTTCAGTCTCCTTTCTGTGTTCTGTTGCTGGCGCCACAGCCCATCCTCTCTTCATCCTTGACATATTTGCTTCGAAACAGATACAGGATTTGTCCTGCCTGCATAAATGCAGCAAGTTGGGAACACACCAGGTTATGGTCAATAGCTTATCGCCCCACTGTCCTTTCCCAAAATGGTATCTTGGGCACAACTCTGAGCTAATGCGGCTATGGCACAAAGCCACATTTTGTCAGTCTGTTGCCATCTGGGTAGATGTGCCCTGAGAGAGCTTCTGACTGCACAAGCCTCTCTTATGGGAGAAAAAGTAACAGGACTGTGCAAGATCTCAAATTTTGATTGTGTGGAAAGAGTCAGAACAGTGAAAGATGCATCCATTTTTTTCCCTAATGTGAACAAAGGTACTCATGCATTTCTCCCCAAAACGAAAAAATGTTGGAAAAAAAATGTTGAATCACTCAAAAGCCTGCATTCAGACACAGCTGATATATGAACTTGTATGCTACAATATAATATTCATACATATATATATAGGTATATACATACATACACAAATATTTTTATATATATATAAAAATGTTCTGAGCATTTTTTTTTCTTAAGATCAGAATTTCATCTGAATGAACAAGGTCTCCCCCAAAAAGTTGGTTTTGCTCAGAAAGGCAATTTTCTTATGAAATCCTTAGTGCAAATCTACTAAGATCCTTTCAATGGTTGCCACATACATCAGCTATATTCAGCGGACTGTGCCAAACATCCAGAGCTCGATCTCTATTAGTGTGGATTGATTTAGTTCTAGTGGCTTCTGATACATTTCTATTACTCTAGAGAAAGCCTGCTTATGAGCTCTTACACTGGCTTTCATCCTGTGATTAGCGGTGCTCTGCTAACAGGGCATAAAAGTTTGCCCTAGATGTTTGCTATAGGCAATGAAAAGGAAAAGGTATTTCCAGCATGTGATTTTCTTCTGGGCTTAATCATCCTGTAAGAGCCCTACCACTCTCCTTGGGGTGTAGGCAGGTAGGGTGACGCTGTTCTTAAGCTGAAGGCATGAATCTGCTCACAGTGCTTTCCCAGTACTTTTCCCACTGAAATACTCACTGCCAGCCTCAGAAAGACTTTGTTTTACCAGCTGTTGCAACATGAAGTATGTTAGTGAAAAGGAAGAAGGCAAGGCAAAATTATTACAGCTGGGTAACCCTTCCCTAGGACAGAGCTAGCTCTAGTGCACAGTTGCTGACTGAGCAGGAGGAAAGGGGCTAGAATCATAGAATCATTACAGTTGGAAAAGGCCTTCAAGATCATCAAGTCCAATTGTAAACCCATCACTACCATGCCTGCTAAACCATGTCCTCAAGTGCCTCATCTACATGCTGCTTGACCAGTCAGGGATGGTGACTCCACCACCTCCCTGGGCAGCCTTTTCCAATGCTTCAGCACTCTTTCCATGTAGAGCTCCACTGCAAGATTTCTGCAGTATTTGTGCCGTAAGGCGTTTTACACAGGAGTGCCTTCACAAGTCCCCTTTCATCCAGTGTATATTTGACTGCACTTGACTTTTCTTCCTGCTTAAATTCAATGGTACAATTTTTAATTTATTTATATAACAGTCCCAAGTGGATCATAGATACATGTTCATACAAATGGAAAGATAAGGCACCTTCTCCACAGAGCTTTAGGGCCCTGTTTTGGATAAATAACAATCACAGCCCAATTCACCTTGTATCCAAAGTATTTTTCAAAGCATCCCATCAATTTAAATCCTCTAGGTGTAGAATTAATAAGGATTAGATAAACTTAATAAACTATATAATCTTCAGAAGTGATAACATTGTTTAGCTCTCTATCTCTTTATAATAATAATCTCTTTATCCATACTAATAGGAACTGTAAAAGTTTCTATTACCACATTTCTCAATCTAAAGCCCTTACAAAGGCAAAACTACGCCTGGAAAGAAGTACTAGAAACCACTGAATTAATCTTCTCACTAAAGAAAATATACACCACATATACCAAAGGTTTCCTAAACAGTATATAAATATTGCATAAGATTTATGCTAGTTCTCTGTAAGGGAATACAGGAAAAAAAATCTCAGAACATCTGAAGACAGTGACATAGGAACTGTGAAGATTAAGAACCTTCAAATGTTTCTAAAGATATAATATCTTTATTAGTTTTTGCTTTCTCTCTGGAGAAGAATTTGACAGTTGTCCCCAATTAGCAAAGTCCAAAATTAATTTGCTTCAATCAAGAGAGCTAAAAACCTTAACGTGTTCATTCAGAACACAACTAAAGACCTCCTCTAAAGAGATTTTTTCAAGAACTGGAAGAGAACGTTAATTGTATCAAAGTCTAAAGAAATACTCTCTGCTGATACTGAAATGTATAATTCTTCCACGAACACTACTCGATTGATTACAATAAATAAAATGCCTGTAGCTACATAATTTTGACTAGAATAGTCCATATTGCCCCATAACATTGGCCTGGGCTATATTTTGAACTTTCTCTCATTTTATCCATTTCACCATAATCTCACATCTCCTATCAAATACTTAATGAACATAAAGAAAGTGCTACTAATTAGGATGATCCAGCACTCAAGCAACTCAGTAAGATTTAACACAGGCAAAGAGCAGTTAAAACCAAAAGAGTGCACCTTCAAATCAAGCCCTTCTAAAGATAACTTCGATGCCTTGATTTTGCAAACATTTAGCTAAGTATGTTAATAAACTATGTAATGCACATGAAAAACTCTGTTGAGGGCAATAAAACCAGTCAGAGGTGAAATGATGGAGCTGTAAGCATTGCCAAGGAGTTGAGCAGCAGATCTCTTCGCAGCAAGGGAGCTCTTTAGGAGCTGAAGACGTTGTTGGAAAGTGGCCAAACAGCAGTACATATGTGTCTTACTAGGCACTGGATGCATATCCATGTACACGCCTGGGCAGTCTTATAGAACCAGCAATTTAGAATCCGTTTCTAGGAGGTTTCCTCATGTTCTGGTTATATCAGCCTTGTTACTTAATTCCCTCACTTCCATCTGCCACATACACATTTAAAAATAATAATGGACATTTTTCTCTGCAGTTGTTTTAAAGGTAATCAGAGGAAACTAAATCAGATGTTGAAAAACTGCAAATTGTTCCAAGGAGAGGGGAAACACCTGTTTGTTTTCCTCTTTTTTAAGGTTGCTTCTTGAAACGAATTTTGGTAACAACAATACTATTGGGTATTCTGCAGGCCTGTTTCTAATACAGGTCAAACAAGCTGTCACTCTTTCTTTCCAAACTAGACCACCACCACAATGCAAACAAGAATAAAATCTTACTTAAACACTGAAACTAATAGAAATGTTCAGTTCAAAAGACAATGCCTTCCTTCTTACATTTGTTCCTTTTTGGACTGCACTGGCCTCTTTTTAGACTGATTGCGTTTTGCTTGGGGAAATTCATAAACTTTTCTGCATGCTGCTGTTATTCACTGCAGAAAATTGTTCCTGTAGCTCAAATATTCATATTTTCTTTCCTGATTTGCACATCTGTGGTTGAAAGCACCACCTTCTGGTGAGTGTGTACTGCAATTTAAGCAGAAATCAGCTGCGGTTTTTACAGCTATCGACCAAAGCTCCTCATATATCTTTACTTAATGCACACTACAGAAAATGACAGGTTTCTGTTAATGCAAGAGCAATAGCTCAATGTATGCACTTGCAATACAGCAATTAGTATGAAATAGGCTAATCCAAGAGCATAAGGATTTGATGTTTCCATGTCAGCATAATATTAAAATACATATTTTAAATAAGTGAAAGAATAGGAATGAAAGCTCTCAGTGACATATCTTTGAAAATGTTGATCTTCCTACTTTTTGGAAAAGAAAGCCTATCTCACAAAATATAAATGCATTTGCATATCTTTATGGCTGGTACGTATCATTGAAATTAATGAGATTATCTTCAAGTGTAAAGTTAAGCAAACAGGCAAACATCTAATGTGAACAGACCTAGCAACGAACATGTTAAATTTGCAGCTTCTGCATTAGCAGTGGCTGTGGATCCTGCCACATTTCCTACTGCTAGCATACGATCTGAAAATATAGACTAACAATTAAAAAAAACAGACTAGCAATTTAAAACCTGTCATAGTATTGTCCAAAAGAAAATAAGGAGTTATTTAGCAGAAACACATGCTGGAGATTAAGAAAATCATTCTGCACTGCTCTGTGACTCATACAGCTTCTTCCAGTTCGTCTCCCTTTATTGTCTTTTTCTGTGCGTGTTTGATCTCTCTGTAGACCCAATCAAATCCTCTCACTTATGATTCTGCTAAAAGAAGATGGATCACACCTCTTCATTCATTTCCTACAGAAAAAGAAGAAAAATCCTGCCAACTTAGGTTTAACAAATGTATCCTTATGATTTGTGATTCCGGCAGAGGATATTAAACATCCTTACTTAATGATGAGAGACTGATTAGCAGAAAAAAAATGAGTACTTTTTTGCACTCAAAACTTACTACTCATTTAATTATAGCTTTTATCTGCTATCTCTCATATTTATCTCACAAAATTTAAAACTAGGTATATGAAACAGGAACTTAAGGAAAAAATTCTCAGCAGTGAGGGTGACAGAGCACTAGAACAGGCTGCCCAGGGAGGTTGTGGAGTCTCCTTCTCTGGAGATCTCCCAAACCCGCCTGGATGCCACCCTGTGCCCCGTGCTCTGGGTGTCCCTGCTGGAGCAGGGGGGGTTGGACTAGATGATCTCTAGAGGTCCCTTCCAACCTCAGCCATTCTGGGATTCTGGGAACATCTTAGGTGTGCAAGACATTTTGTCATCTGTTGTTAATGACCGGCACTCAAGTCTTGAGAAATGTAAATTCTGCAGTCTGTTTTTCAAACATTTAGCACAATATTGTGGCCCCAGAAATCTACAGCAAAAATTCTCAGTGATTTTAATTAGGACAGATTTCCATCCATGTGTTTCAAATGAAGAAGCTGACTTGGTACACAGAATTATTATGGAAATAATTAGACTTCTTTTTCTTTTTCTTAGGTTGTAAATATGTTATGAGTTTTGTGTAGGATTTTTCTCTCCAACTTGCTTACTTTCTGAAGACGAACATAGAATGATAAAAATCAAAGCAGTAGCCAGAGATCATTAGCAGGGGAAATAAATACAAGAAATATCTCAGTGAACCATCATTCTTTTTAACCATTTCTATCAAATCGGGCAGGCCTTGGCCACTCAGCACCTGATGACTTGTCAATACTTTCTGTTTGCCACCCTATAGTCCCATCTTATGCCAATCTGGTGATATTTGCACCTAATTTATTCTAAGCACTATTATGGACGGAGATGGCTGGATATGAGGGAGAGACCAGAAACTGAGAATGAATCTGACAGACTGTGGATCCAGGGAAGCCCAGGTGAGTATATTAGCTGCAGGAGTGCAAGGGCGGCAATCCTTATTTACAATGGTCCATCTGAAAGCGGGTTCAGTGAGAAAGACACAAATGGAAAACCAGCAGTAGTGCATCATACTTCCCCTAATTTCAATTCTGGGTGTACAGAGGAGCATGACCAGGTAGGTCCATGGTGCAAGAAACCCATTTATGTCCCAGGATCACACGACATTATGATCCTGACATTATGAACAGGCTGTTCCTGTTCAAGTGCATATTTCAAAGCCATCTCCTTTAAATTTGCTCTTCTGCCTTTCATAATGATTGAGTCCAAGCTCAACAGTGTGCTGTGAAGTGTGTGGAAAGGGTAGCCCATCATTTCTTCCACAATCTAATCGCCTTTGCTGTCTGAAGTGTTCCTCTTCTAAAATCGTAATGGTCTAGTACAGAAAACACTAAACAAAAGCAGCTTATTCCGTTACCAATATCCATACCAGTGATTTCTAATGAGTGCTAATCTCCCAGAAAAACTAAGTGTTCCTATAAAAGTATGTAATAGAACTGGGCCCTGGAGAGCTGTTGTGCAACACATCTTCACTAAAATGGTGCTTAATTTACAGTAATTTACAACGTGTTATTGGGGTACATCTTTCACAATAGTGTGATTAAAATCTTGGCTTCAGGTTTCTTTTCTGTTTTATTATTATTATTATTATTTCATTTAATGCCTGATTTTGCTTTTATGTCTTTTTTTTTCCTATTGTTTTTCAGATAGATAAATCTGAAACTGTGATGGAATATTTGGTTGTGCCTTCTTCTTCCACGTACATTCTTGGCACAATAGCATGAAATTCTGTGCATATCTCTGCTCCCTTCCAGGCATCAGCAAGACTCACCTTTGTTTCATGATCTTTCTCCAGCAAAGTAACTAAGTCAAATAATTTTTAATTTTTGCAAGAGAAATTTATAGGACCAAGCACAGTTCAGTTTATGCTACAACTGCCTCCTCTTTAGTTATTTATATGGCAATACAGCACAGCAAAGCAAGAACAGGGAAGCCATACTGACAGAAAATGAAGATAACATAAACAATACAGATTACAGTAGTAAAAGAAAAGCCTCATATAAACCGCTATAAGTGGAAACAAGAAGTAAGGAAGCCACATGAAATATCAGATTGCTGGGAGGGAATTAAGCAATGCAGTTGTGGCTAGGAACTAGAAACTAGCAGCAGTATCTAAAATTTGTTGCCTTTTTCTCTCTCTATTACTGTTTTTAATGTTTAGATCATGGTTTCTCTGAAACCAGGTATTTACTTATTTGTTTAAGATGCACTTAACCCAACAAGGCCCTGACTTTGTAAAAGTTCCTAAGCAGAATAACATTAAAATTAGCCGTTAAAATTAAAACTAAAAATTCCAGAAAAAAAACATGTCATAAATTCATTTTCCTCTCTCAGAGAATGGGAGAACAAGATACACAATGTGCATAATCCCAATTATCATTGGCACTTGACTGAAAAGCATTTATACATTTGTAGGAAGCACCAAAGAACAAAAATGTATAGCTTTTTTTTATTTTTAAGCATTTAATCAAGTTCTCTTTGCTTAAAAATAAAGATGTTTTAGCCATTTAAAGTATCAACCATCTGCTTTTTTGTCACACTGAGAGTTTAGGCTAGAAAGAAGCCCAGGCTGATTTCACTTTGCTGGGCAAATGGGCTGATTCTGACAGAAGCTGAAAGCAAAATCATTCCCAAACTTTTAGCTGGCACATGTTCATCTCTGTAATCACCAGCGCTTGCTCAGTCTGCCACTTTCTCACCTGCTAAAGGCTGGGATACAAAGATGAGCTCCCCATACCCCTTTACATTCACAGACACTTAGCCCAAGCAACCAGGATCCAGGCATCAGGAACTTGGTATCTTCTGCCATTGTTGCTCTTATCTAAAACCCAGAAGTACTTTAAGCTACATTCCTCCTTCTCCTTGCCTCACAGTGTGGTGTAGATCATATAAATAAGCATCAGTGCTTATTGACAGGATGTGTTACTATTTAAAAAATTATCAGAGGACTGTGCCCTACTGCTTATGATCATCACTAACAAACTTAATCAGCTGGTCATACTCGTATCTTGACTGCTCTGTTTGTGCTAACCAGAGCAATGAACAGCATCCACTATCTGAGCAAGCAAATAACACAGCCTGGGACAAAAGCCAGACAAGAAGCCAAAATCCCAGCTGATGATCCCATCATATCTGATGTCATTCTTTTGGATGGACCATCCCAAGATCAGCAGCTGCTCTCTCTGAACATCTCTGAAGCATAACTGACATAGGAATTAAAATTATTAAAAGTTGAATAAAATAGAGTTCTTTACTACCAATATGTTTATTATTAATATGTTAAATTATTAGAACAATCCTTTCAATGTAGTTTTTCCCTAGGTTGGGGCCAAAATCTCTGTCAGGGTAAAAGGATAGATTACTTACAACAAATTTATAACATTTTTTTTTCTCCCTTTAAGTCCACAGCCAGGAGTTGTTCAAGCATGAGAAATGCCTTTGTCAGGGGACTAGCAGTGTCAGCTCCTCTTTGTGTCTCAAAATTTAGGGAAATGGATACTTAACCAAACAGGTATTGAGGGAGAACAGAGGGGACTTTACGGAAAGAAAGGGGAAAAAAATAAAAAAGAAAAGAAAGAAAAATACAAAGAGCAGAAGAACGACAAAATAACAGAAGCAACTTTATCTAGTGTTGTAATCATGAGAGAAAAAGGAAAGGAAAGGAAAGGAAAGGAAAGGAAAGGAAAGGAAAGGAAAGGAAAGGAAAGGAAAGGAAAGGAAAGGAAAGGAAAGGAAAGGAAAGGAAAGGAAAGGGAAAGGAAAGGAAAATGTCTTTATTCAGGATCTGCAGTTCTGTTTCCTTAGCATCCAGCACTGTAGCAACCACCCTTTGCCAATTATTTACTCCTGCTCAGAGCTAATCAGACATCAGGCAGTCAAAGCTCAGTTTTATGAAAAAAGGACTATAAAACCAGCTTGTGCATTCACCTTTTCTCAATGTAAGTGAGTGACAAAGAAATGAAGAAAATGTTAACTTGTACCTGCTTTCTCTTTTTTTTTTTCTTTTTTTCTTGGTTTATCTTAGACTTCTTATTACTGGCATTAAATTTTTGTTCTCCTGAGCATACAGGTTAGAGGAAAGGTGGTGCCCATGGCAGGAGCCTGGGGAGCAGAGGAGCCTGCAGCAGTTCACCTTTCTGCTGTGTTTCCCTGCAAGGATGCCAACTACGAGGGGCTGAAGTGTCTGCTGCCTTAGAAGACACCAGGCCTGTACAAAGGTGTAGCAATATAGCGAGGTAAATACAGTGTTCCTGTAACAAGCTGCAGGCTCCGTGTTAACAACAGGGGTGTCAAGGACTGTCAGACTTTGTCTTGGCCTGCCTGAGGCTTTGTATTAGCTTTTTTAATGTAGCAGCAAAGGTCTAATGGTCACATGGTTATTACCTTTGCTTTAGCTTTCCTTTTGGGTTTGCACAGTTGTGCAGTGTAATGTATATTGTTGTACAAGTTTTGTTGTTGTTGTTGTTTCTAGATAGCAATAACAAGTAATTATTCCGTGTAGAATGAACTATTCCTGACCCTAGAATCAGGCAGCTCAGAAAAGCACAGGCATGAGGTGATGACAGAGGACCTGGAAGTATAAGCAGGGGATGATACCGGAGGTCCCAGGACTGTAAACAATACAACACAGGCTCCAGGCAAAAAACAATTTTAGGTGTAACAAAGATAGCATAGGAAAAATATTTAATATATGTAAGGCACCACAAAAGGCAACTTCAGATGCGATGGACTCACTGATCATCAAAGAAAGAGCAACATGTGTAGCTTGTTAAAAGCAGCTTCAAGAAATGAGATATAGGGAAGAGGAAGAAACCATCACCACCAGCACGGCAGCCCTGCCAGCCAAGGACTGGTGATGCTGGTGGCCCAGTGAGTCCTCACCCAGATTGAAGGATCCGGAGGGACAGTGGGAGGGTGAGGATAACATCAGAGAACAGGGTAGATGACCGAAAATTTGTGTATAGATCATTTTAGCTGTATATACTTTGAATTATAGATGTAAGTACTGTAACAGGACTAATTAATTTAGGCTTTTAAGAGTTTAATCAGCCTAATAGTAAATCTTTGAATTTGAATTAAAAATGTGTTTCTTTAGCCTATAACAAGATTTGAGTATTGGTGAGAATTCAAGCAATCTATTCTGAACTTGGCCCCAATAAATTAGTATTGAAGGGAGGAGGTGAGGGGTGCTCCCTGAGCAGGTGGTTTTACTCATGTTCTCACCTTACCTGGACTGATTAAAAGCCACATACGGATGGAGAAGGGAGTACACAAGGAAGAATGTCAGCTGAGGTCACTTCATAGAGCTTTTTATTCATCAGCAAACAAGACAGAGGTTTGTTCCTTCACAGCAGTTCCAGTCTCCTGATCCATACCCAGGAGGAGGACTTTGTGTTATCTGGGTCTCTACATGTAAATCTCTCTATGGCTTCTAAGAAAAGAATGCACAAGCCTTAAAATCATAGGTATAATGTGTCTTTATGTGTCTGACATCATAATAACAGAAATAGGTGCCTTTTTTGATAGGCTTTCCTGGTCCATTGTGTCCTTCAATTTGCTAGGCCAGGATGCCGTTCCCAATGGCCTAGACTCAAGTTTCCCCCTTTCCTCCTCTGCCAGGATAGCTAAACTGCTCCAGGCCACACAAGCAGGAGGGTAATGTCCAATTTGCCATAACCCCTCAGAGCAGCTTTCCACAGAAACCTGCTTGCTATTTACCAAAGAATTGACATTGCAAAGTCAACAGTAATACAGAATTACTCTGCAAGCTAAAAAATCAGTGGAGAGCTAGTCTTTAAATACTTTGAGTTCAAACAGTAGAAGAAACTTTTCCCAGACATTTTTTAAACTGTGTCTCTCCCACTTGGTTTCCCTTGTCGAAACAGTTTGTCCCTTACAGCTTTTCTCCTACACTTGTTTTCACCCAAAATACTTTATTTTTCCCCAAATTTACAAATGTTTCCTTTAGCAAGGCTGCTCCAAAACATCCCACAACCCACCTGTTTAGAGCATTTCTGAGCAGTTCATATGCATGTGCTCATGCCACAGTGGCAATCTGGCTTCCTTGTAGACCATAATGAGATTGCTAAACTCAGGTTGTCTTTTAAACATTCCCAGACCAGAGAGCTGTTTCTCCATGAGCAGGTTCTATTCATTTGTTTCACTGAAACTTATTTTTAAAATATGATTGGTAATCCTCTGAAATATATCTTTTCTCATTTCAGAAAACTGAAGAGGATTTTTTTTTTGTAATCTAAAAGAACTGCAAAAGATATGCAATTCAGCATAAGGAATAAATTCAACACAAGATTTCTCCACGAAGATCTGTTTGCCCTATGCAGTAAATGAGCATTAGCAGATCGTGAATGCTACGTCCCCAAACAGTGCTGGTTCAGCTTTCATACAGATTCTGTTGGGGTTGCTGATCCCTGACACTCCACATTTCCTATTCCAAATAGAGGTACGCAACTGGTTCTACTCCTTGTTTTCAAGTCCTCCTGCCAGATTGACTAGCTCCAGAGAAATTTCAGCTTATATCTAACACAACAATATCATTAGAGAAGCTACTTCCAATTTGCAGAGTATATTTCCCTATCAATACTTTATCAGAAAGTATTTCACATATGTATTCAAACTATTCAGGGTTTAGCACTGAATAGCTGACTAATCTAGCAAGTTGCTGAGTATTTTTCACTCTAAATGCTATCAGTGTGAATTTGATGAGTAAAATTGCATAAGACATAGACAAATGACAGCAAGTGATTTCCTGTGTGCTGAAATCTTTGCCCGCTGCTTTGGCACTATACACAGTATCAAATAAATAATTCTAAATATGCAGTGCTAATAACAGTAAGAATATCCATATTGCTAGAGGAAAAAGTGAAAAGCACTCAATCCCACAAGTGAAAAGCAGCAATCAGCCTGTTCTAAAGAAAGAATTATTATTTTGTCAATCAAGCAAGATCTCATTAATAAAATACAGATTTTGCTCAAAAGATTCCTCATCATTAAAATGTAACTCAGATGAGAGAGATCACACTGAGGAAAGGGCTGATAAAAATAAGTTTTAGAAGATGAAGCTTTGCTGCCAGTCAAATCTTACATCAATTATACATTACATGTGAAAGACCTTGCAAGCTGTAGCTTCCTCCTGAATTACCCAAACCTTATACCCGGGCAGCACGGGGAGAATTCTTTCATTGAAGAACAATGCAGATCACTGTGTCCTTTATTGCCTCCCAGTGAAGATGGTGCCACAGTGCTGCTAAGATAAAAGGGATGTAGAAACAGGTCAAACTCATTGTGTGGAATTCCTTTGTACAAGCTGATGCAGTCTGTCTTATGTATCAATATACCCTCTTTTCCTTTTAGAGAAGAAGCTGCAACAGTGTTCTACCTCCAAGGATGCACTGCATAATTTAAACAACAGGAATTCCACGCCATTTTCCTGAAAAGAATTGGTTGGTAGTACCTCATGGAGCTCGAGGGGCAGGGGATACAAAAAGCCTTGTTTGTCCTTTTTTCTGCTTTTGAGAAAGAAAAAGTCCCTTTTTAGCACTAAAAAAAAAAGACTTAAAAGATTTTCTGTTCTGAATTTAAAATAAAACTATGGAGAAAGTTCTGATTTCACCCGGACAAACCCATAATAACTACAGGAATGGAAATGAAGTTGCTCCAAATTTACTCTGCAGGCATTGTGTTCTGAATGTGTAATTTCAAGTGTCCCTACATAGAAGTAATACACCATAATCTATCTGGAACAAAGTATTGAAAAATACAGCACATTAAAGCAGATAAATTGCATATGGCATTTCTACTTTATATATAATTAGATAAGGCAGTTTGTTGTCAGAAAGAAAAAAGTGAAGATTTCCAAAAGAGAGAACATCAGTGATTATGTTCACATCAATTAATCTATCAATCAATATTTTATGGACAGACCTGCCTTGCTACTCAGGCTATATTTTGATCTTCCTTCAATTCATCAAAAACACCAATTCTTTTCTGTTTTCCCACTACGTAGCTTCCACTTGTATTTAAAACAAACTGTGCCAACTCAAGTCACCTCTAATAAATTAACCAGAGCAGAGGCCTGAATTGCAGTTTCCCACATCCTCAAGGGAATATGTCACACTGGGGGGACTGCAGAATCAGTCACTTGTCATCCTTCTCACTGGCTAAAGGAATATCTGATTTTAATATTTGTATAAAATGTTGTAGCTCCCAGGCTTTTCTCTCTAAATATGGGACAAAAATGCTCAAGTCTACGGCATGAATTGAGCCTTAAGGAATTTGAACCAAAGCTTCCTTCTTTTTGAATGATCCAAACATAGAGATACTTGGGAAGATCCAATTTAACAAGTTTAGCCTAAATTCTAGCACAGACATATGGGAGGTATGGTAAGCACAGATTTGTGCAGTGCACTAGCTCTCTAAGTTCCTAACATAGTAAGCAAAGTTTCAGGACAATTTTTTTTTGGACCATATGTCAGTATCTAATATCATTTCACACACACTATGGTATCTAACCTGTCCCTCACACGCTACCAGCAAAGTCTGATGGGCCTTCTGTAGATCCTGCTTCAGATCCACCAGTTTCAAGTGGACTCAAGTGCTCTAGGGCATCTCAGCGGGCTCTAGATGACTGTGTCAGCAGCTGAATTGAGTCTCTTGTTACTCAAGTCAAGGAAGCCTGGAGAACCATCTATGCCATCCACCCTCGGTATCTACTGTATCATCATTCAGACAAATCTCTGGGCTCTACTGACTATAAAGCAAATGACTCACTTTCATATTAAACACAAAATATAGATTTTTTTTTCTAGAGCTGAATCTCAGCCAATGGTTGTTCTGAAGCTGATATTTCTTGCTTTTTGGTGAACTACTATTTCAGCTCTCCAGTTTTGCTTATTCCTCAGTCACTACCAACAAACTGTCAACTTGTCATGCATTTCTCCTTTGGAAATGGCACCTTCAAGGGAGCTTCCTAGGAATCTCCCAATAGCATGTTGCACAAAGATTCACAGCCTCAAAATACTTACTCCATAGCTCCAGTCAGAAAGAGATAGGAAAGCCTAATGCTGACCCAAAGCCCTAAATCTTCTCTTGTCAATTAATATCAAGATTAATATCAAGATAAACTCAAAGCCCCACATCAAGGACAGTAAGAAAGTCTCAGAAGTAGAGGCATATGATTTATGCCAAAGCAGAGGAACACAGTTCATGTAAAAATACTTCCCATTATAAAACTTACTCCAATATGTTATTCAGAGCCTACTAATATATTCTTATTAACTCCTCCAGGATACAATGGAGGTAGATTCGTTGACCAATAGAGCATGGCTGCAGAGGAAAAAAAAAAAAAAAAGTTTGTTGGCTTGATTGGCTTGTTTCAACAAAGAATTAAGAAGAGGACATTGCAGGCTTGTAATAAAACTCAGAAAGTTCTTGCACTATGATCCTCATGAGCTTTGATTTGCTCATTACTTAAATGTATTCCAGAAGAGAGACTGCCATCCTAAATTGATATTCCAGTAAAGCATTTGTACAGGACGTTTACTACAAATGATAACAAAATCTGTAAACATCAGCTGCTAAGCGACATAATTTAAAATTGTTATTTGCCAAACCCTAAAAAAAAAGGAGGAGGCATAACAGCAGACTTTAGAGTCCATTGACAAGTACACAGTTCTTTCATTGGTTTGTATTTTAATTTTACATATCTAACACTTTTCAAATTTTTATTTAAAAACATAAACTTTTTCTTCCATTTCTTTGTCATGTGTGGTATTCATTCAGAGAGATGGTTAATTCAAAGATTTTTGGAATCTTTGTTCTACCTCCATTGGTGTTAGCTTTACAGAGATTTAATTCAGCATATGACACAGAATTAATATGAATAGAAAGCTACCACACCACAAAGTCACCATAGGATTCCCACTATGTATGGCATATGTTTTACATCTATTGCATAACTTCAGATTCATTGGGAAAAAAGCCATAGCACTGTGGGCAACATGAGAGTGTGCTTGCAGTTCACCAGGATACATTGAGTGTCCACTTCGCTGCTGATCTAATCAATGACTTTGTTTCAGAGTTAAACCAATCAAATTTAGTCCTAAATATTTCTATGAGAAGAAAGATACTTATTTTAGATATTTCTTGCGTTCAGTGCTACAAAGAAAGAATTAAACCATCTGATCACTGAAGTAAATTTTCATTGGCTACTGCACTGACTCCATTCTACTGAAGTCTTGGAATCTTAGGCAGAAACAATAATTTTTGGAGTAATTATAGAGGAATTTTAACCTATTTTGACCTAATTGTAAGTATTCCCTCTAATCTGAGAAGTCATAATAACTTTAATCTAGTTAGATCATAGTTCTTGCAATACCTGAAGTATTCATCTTCTAATACAAGTATAGCATTTGGTTCCACTTTCTGAGGACAGCTTTGGTTATCTTTCATCAGACTCCCAATATTTTCCTACGTGCACTAATAGCAAACAATTTTTACTGTACTTGCCACAACGTCTGAGTCCATTCCACTCCTGTCATTGAACCTGAGAACAGTCTTCAGTGAAAGCAGGTCAGAGAACCCAGCTTGCAGACTACTGCCAGGGGTAAGGAGCAAGAGAAAGGCTTAGCTTTTCTGTCTTGACACCGTGCTGTTTCTATAATAGGTTAAGATTCTGATGGATACTTGCCTCACTTATATGTGTCTCTAAATGTCTTTTTGAAAGCACTGGGCACAAACCAAAGCACAGGAAGTTCCACCTGTCCATAAAGAAAAATCTTTCTATTGTGAGGGTGACTGAGCAGCAGAACAGATTGCTCAGAAAGCTGGTGGAGCCTCCATCCTTTGAGATACACAAAAGTCATTTGGACAGGGTCCTGGGCAACCTGCGGTAGGTGACCTTGCTTGAGCAGGAGGGATTGGAGTAGGCAATTTCCGGAGGTCCCCTTTAACACCAACCATTTTGCGATTATATGTGTGATATGATGATGGTTCCCTTTCAGAAAAAAAAGTACTTGCTTCTCACAATACTACCGTTTGTGAAAGCTTTTGTACTTTTTCCAGTATTAACTGTGTGTTTATACTTTAGTGTGATCTATGGCTGAAAAAACACTCCTTGTATTTTCATTGACTCTAGTATATTCAGGGAGATGGCTGTTCATCTTGCTCACTGAAACAGGAAACCTCAGCCAATGTTTCACCCAGTACAATCCCAACAGTAAACAATTCATTGACTTTCCTTTTTTTGTCCCTCTTCTTAGCGTTATCATTCCTCTCTAGTCTCTTCATAATCTTTTTTTTGTTGTTGTTCTATTTCCTCTTTGTTTTATTTCTCTGTCATACAACACTACTGCTGCTGCTTTTTAAAAAGCAATGGCATTTTTAATGCTTTTCCTTTCTCAGCTAATTTTCTAACATTCTTATTTATCTCAGTGGTGGAAGACTGAAATGCAGACTCATTACCATTCCTTAGAACAAAAGGTCTAAGCCTGATAGCTTCTTCATGCTGTTTACAGTGTATAGAAGACTTTGCCTGATTATGTAGGTGCTTTGTAAAAGATTTTATATTTTTTTTAAAAAAAGCAGAAGGAGCTTCTTAATTCAACCTTACCCATACATGGTCCCTATTTCAAATTTATGTACGAAGTTCAGCATAAAAAACAGCCTGTCAGCGGTACTTTCAGTATTTTCTTCCAGAACTTCTCCAAAATCTGGTTTACAAACAGAGCATCAGTAATTCAAACAGTAGAAGGAAGAACAACATCTGCTTTGCTTTACAGAGCACACACAGAGTTTGCTTTCTGCAACACAGAAGCCACATTGGGTCTTTCCTGCATGGAAAGGAATATGAAAGAGAAAGTTCTGATCCATATCCAACCTTTCTATACACTTCACAGGAGGTGGCGGGCATGGCCATATATAACATCTGCAAAGGTAGAAAAGACAGAAAGGAGCCATAGAAAAGAAAATTGGGAAAATAAATATATGCCTAAATATATGCCGTAAAGTCTGTGGTCATTCAAAGAGGAAGGTAGGTACAGCTCTTATCTTTCTCATGAAACTTCATCTATAATGGATACCTCTAGGCAAGCTTGAGAAAGGGAGACGTCTTCCAATTCAACTGAGGTTCTACTGCCAGGAAGCAATGAGAACATTTGTGATAGAGACAGGGCCAAAATAGAAACTCCAATCCTCTGTGAAGGTGGCCCTGTCCTTCATGGAGTTCCTGTGACAGCCCATCAGTGTGGAGCAAGCCCCATCTAACTACTGGATGCCAAAGGAACAGGCAAGAACATCAGCTGAGCTTTTTCCTCTGATACTGGATGCTCCAGGTGAGAATCTATGTATTATGGAGGGTATTCCTAATATTGTTTTTGCTCTCAGTTTCTGATATGCATTGTCAAAGGAATACTGTAGTATTAAATGTGTCAGAATTGTGTCAGTTATAGTTAGATACTACTAGAAGTTTTTTCCCATTTGTAGGTAAATTACCCTGTAATACTATTACTATTTCTTTGAATTTATTATTTTTATTTAGATGTGATGTAGGCTCAGCATGTATGAGATGCTCTGCAGATACTTTACTGTCGCAGATCAAAAAGACAATTCTTCCCAAAGATCTTCCAGCCTGATTTCCTCTTCCCAAAGAGTTTATAATGTAAGAACCATAGTGAGAGACAAGCCATAACTGTAAAAAATCCCATCTCAGCCTGACAAAGGGCATAATCTAAATCCAAATATGCCTCTGACTCACAGCCAAACATGTAGTCTGTTCTAAAGGCAAACCAATAAATAAAACATTGCCTCCATTGTACACTCATGGCTCTACTACAGCCACATATTTGCTCAGACTTGTGAGATACAACATTCTGATTTTACAGAGGTTCTACAGGATAGTGTGCAGATAAGCAAACAGCACCAGAAACAATATACACACAAAATGCAGCACCTGACAAACATGCAGTAATGGGAAAAGAAGATGAAGCTGGGAAAGTTAGGCACAATGTCAAACCTTATTATAAATGCTGCACAACATTTACTTTTGGAACCTTCCAAGTCAATCTGGTAGCTGCTCTTGAAGAGCATGTAGAGATCAAATGCTGGTTGCTAACTCTTTTAAAGGGATGATCCAAAGCCTTCTGAAGTCAATGGAAAACTCCCTACTGACTTTAAAGGCTTTGGATCAGATGCTTGTATTTGGTTTCATCTCTGCTAACATCATTCATCAAAAACTTAGTCTGAGATAGTCATCACCATGCTCTAAATTGTAAGTGGAGACAGAAAGACACCTCCAGAGAGTCATGCATTTACTACAGACATGTATTTTTTGGATAGGGACGAAGTGCTCTGGAAACGTCTCTATGAACTATAAAGGGAGCCTAGAAGTCTGGCTAGATGGCTCAAATGATATGACATAAATCTCATCCTCACTTTACAGAGTCATAAAAGACAATGTAAGGCTATAATTCTAGAAATAAGGGCTATACTTTAAATCTGAGCTTAACTTTAACTACACTCAAATATCTTCTTGAAAATCCTGCATTATGACTTGAGAGCAGAAGCAGAGACTGCAAACTTGAAATCATGGCAAGAAAAAGATGAGCTCTAAAACTGACAGACAGGTACAAGACTTTAGGAGATACAACTTTGAAGGAGACCACTATTCACTACTGTTGGATTAGTTATCAGTCTCTAGCCTACATGTATTTGCATATATTCTTAAACCAACTGTTGTGTACCTCATCACAACAAATTCCTGACATTTGGGAACAGTACTTTTACACAGCATCCTGAATTCCCCTATACCAGCTACATTGGTCATTGTTTGTGTGCAGTGTTTATTGCAGACTCTTGTATGAGGTCCCCTAAAACCGGTTTTATGAAAGCTAACTTTTTTCACAACACATGTAAAAAACACATAGCCGAGGTCAGCTCACATGTAAAGTCCAGAATGAGAATTATTAGTCATGAAACATTTTATTCATTAGTGAAGCTTCAGTTCTATATCTTTTTCTCTCTTTACTGTTCAGTTCATACACATAGCTTGTGATGATATTTAACAAGCTCTTAAGACCTATGCAATCTTCCAAACCCATCTTGCCAATAGCAACAGTAAATAGATGAGAGCATCAATCCTCTACCACACTGCTCTGAATCACTGAATGGTGAAAAAAAATATTCTGATCTCTTGCACATACTTTGCAATGCTGTAAACAAGTCTATCAGATGCAGAACAATAAGGAAATCAGAGGTACAGTAGATATCAGAAAAGCATATCTCAGCATCCATGATAGTATCAATATTAGTCACAGGGATTAATTTGAATATTTTAATATTGCTCATGAAGTTACAATCCTTCATTGCCTTCATGAGAACTATCAAGTAAATAAGATGGATGTATTGTAACAAGACCTAGGAAAAACAAATAAAAAGCAGGCAAGGCTTGACCCACCCATTTGTAAAGTTTATAGCTTTGTATATCACAGATCGCTGAAAGTGTAAATGGTGCCCAGTCAGAACTTACTGACCTGGAAAGAAAGGGTGGGAAATAAACACCCACACTGTTAATAAAACTGGGAGTAGAGACAACCTTTTCTGCCAGTTACTTGAACCATTTTACAGTGGTTCAGTACAACCTTATGGTCCTGCATGGTATAATTATTTTTTTTTCCTGCAGATAAATGAGGAAGCACACTGTGGATAGCATAGATGAAGTAAATAGGGAGAGTCTGCATGTTCAGAAGGAAGCTAAGGAGATCAGATGTTCTGTTTATCCTGGAGTGGCTATGATTTTTTTTTTCAGTATCAGTGCTCATAACACTTTCCACATATTGCTTTTAATATAAAAAAATGAAATAAACATTCTAAGAATGTGTATTCCCAAATATGTATTTCAAAATCACATTGAGAGAGATCAAGGGCCTCAGTAAACCCTAAGTCCCAGGAGTAGCAGACATTTGGGAAGGTAAAAATGTTCAGAAAACCCTGTAAGTGGATCACATCTGGTGCATTAAAAGAAAGTTAAGCGAATAAACAAAAGCAAAACCAATGGTGCTTGTAAATTTGACTGCAATCTGTCCAGAGGTTTAATCTCACGTGCATGAGCAGACATCGTGGGTTTCTCAGTTCTACTGAGGAGTCTCACACCTCTTTCAAAATACTGAGCTCTGTTCACTGTGAAATCTTCGCCTTTCATCAGCAGAGGAAAATTCCTAAAGATGCCCATACTATATCTCTTAGGATGCCTGAAAACTCTTCTTTAATCTTGGATCCTAAATACTCCCAAATATGTCCTTCTCATTATGGCACTTACGCTTTCTGCATAGCCCTCCTTCCCCTCCTCCCATTGCAGTTTCTTTGCTTGCTGGCAAGCATCCTCAACATATGTCAGGCCTTTCTGTCAGTCACACAGGAGGGAAAGTTTGAAGAGAAATCAGTGTGAAAGTACAGTTTCCTCGTTTCCTTCATAAGCAACACATGTGCAGCTGTTTCAGTATAGAAAGGCTAACAACTGTTCTATAGAAGTTGAGCTAAATTTTCAAAAAAAAAGAAAAAAAAAAGTTTCCTCTCCAGAAAATGGAATCTCAATAAATAAATTAAAAATAAATAAATATTTGGCTTTTGGTAAAAAAGAACAAAGCTAAAAATTAATGTGTTTTTCAATCACTTTCAGTAGAAATTGTTAATAATATAAAATTTATATTCCCTTTACATTTAAAGATCTTGATGGAGAAAACTTCCTTCTGCTAGGTGAAATGTGTGCTAAGATAGCCTCTTCTTACAGAAGAAATACAGTTCAGAGAGGTCAAACACGGAGGCTGGAGCAGAGTTGAACCCGTATTTTCTATAGGAAGTTCACTGCCTCAATAACAAGACTATCTTGCTGAAAAGCACTAACTAAAAATCAATCCAACATTAAATCTAACTTTACAAAACTCACCACAGAATCATAGAATCATTAAGGTTGGAAGGGACCTCTGGAAATCATCTAGTCCCATCTCCCTGCTCACACAGGGTCACCTGTGTTACACAGGATTGCATCCAAGTAGGTTTTGAAGATCTCCAGAGAAGGAGACTCCACAACCTCTCTGGGCAGCCTGTTCCAGGGCTCTGACACCCTTGCTCTCAAGATTTTTTTCCTTCAGTCCCTGTGGAACCTTTGGTGCTTCAGTTTGTAGCCATTTCCTCTTGTCCTATCACTGGCCACCACTGAAAAGAAGCTGGCCACATCCTCCTCACTGCCTCCCTCAAAGTATTTATACACACTGCTCTGGTCCCCTCTCAGCCTTCTCCAAGCTGAACAGGCCCAGCTCTCTCAGTCTTTCCTCATAGGGCAGATGTTCCAGGCCTTTGTAAAATGTTACAGTTTGAAATCTTTAGTGGTTGTGGGACAGGGGGGTGGGGGGGAAGAAGGAGATATCGAATCAATATCAGATTCACAAACAGCCCGTGGACCGTAGGTGTGGTTGTCTTCCTAGGAGTGAATTGAGTTCCCAAATAGTGTGATCAACTATAAGCTCAACTCTGGAAGTATCGGATTAACGAACAGTCTGTCAACCGTAGGTCCAATCACCCGCTCAAACAAGTAGTCGACTTCACAAACAGCATGATTTATTGAAATGCAACATTTACAAAGCAGGTTTCGGATGTCAGTACAGGAAATTGTCTACTACAGCGTGGGGTTTTTCACTAGCTCTGATGTACAAATGTGCAATCATCACTCACCCCAGACAATGGGAGAGGGCTCTCAGTCTTGAGTCTCCTCAGGGGTGTCCCAACCTGAGGGGAAGAAAGGAAGATCAGCCCATCGACTGACCCAAGAGTTACGATGGTGTCTTTCCTCCTCACTTCTTAGTCTCCTCGGGCAGTGTCCCGACCTGAGGGGAGGAAAGGGCCATCAGCCTGTCGACTAACCCAAGAGTTATGATGGATTCTTCCCCCCTCTTTTTCCTCCTGAGTTCATCTTTTATATTTTTCTTTACACTCAGGTGGAGCTTTAGTGACTATATTCATACTTAATATTGTTATTGATTGGTGAAAAAGTTTCTCGATTTCATTTAAATGTACAATCGAAAATCCAGAGCGCATGCTCAATGAGGAGTGGTCATACCTCAGAGTCGGGTAACTTTTGGAATGGCGGAATGTTTTGACATTTTAATGAGCTTATAATGAGCAAAGTTCAAGCAAAGTTCATTTTAAAGGAGTTCATCCTTTAGGGCTGAGTAGAGGGGCAGGATCACCTCCCTCAACCTGCTGGAGAC
>NW_010579859.1:134649-169855 GCF_000705375.1 Tinamus guttatus | reverse complement strand
GTCACAGGCACCTCAGATCTCAAACTGGGGAGGAGAGGGAAGAGTGCTTTGCTCGCTCTTCTGGATTCTGCCGCTCTGCGAATATCAATGAACAAGTGCCTTAATGCACTATATTTAAGTGGAGACTAGTCTTCTGAGGGCATGATTTAAAACAACCCTAATCACTAAACGAAGGCAAGCTTAGTGAGTCTGAGAGCGTGCTTTTTTTCAGTTAAATTTCCCTAGCAACTTTGTGCAGTCTGTCCAGGGAGCTGGGTCTGTATAGCCTGAAGTTTCTCGTAAACTCTGCTCCCTTTTGGTAACAAGCAAAGAATACATTTTGCTGACATCCTTCATTTACATTCTGTTTTTTAATACGTTTTTTAATAATTAACATGACAGTTGGTGGCAGAAAGAGATTGAGAGTGGTACATGCAGACTAATTTATACAGTGCTTCGGGCTCAATACATAATGTACTAAGGTATGTAACCTCTCTCCTATCCCTTCATTGAAGATATGCAGCCTAATTTACTCAGATCCATACCATGACAGCATGCTTCTGTGGTTATGCAGGCATAAGGTACTTATCTAATATCTATCATCTGACCTTGCTTTCAGAGGAAAATGAGACTGGAAGATTTGCAATCTCAACCAGTTAGTGACAAGATGAAACTGCATAAGAGGAATTGACTTAAAGGGATAAACAAATTCATGTAGAACTATGTGCTGTTGCAACTGGTCTGCTACGCACACCCAAATTGCCCTACTAGAAGCTAGTTCAGGGATCTCCATGGCCCTTTCTGGGACAAGAGACTTTTGACATACCTTCAGTGGGGTGAACAGGAATGCGCAGCTTTCCAGCCTGAGCTGCATGCCCAAATCTTTTTATGGCCAAGAGCCAAGGACATACATTTCCTGAGCCATGAGGATGGTGATCCATGGAACATTTCACAAGCAAGAGATGAGGTTAAATCCTGAGATGTCTCATCGTTGCACTATGAGGCTGCCTTCGGTGCGCAGCTGAGCCCCATAGCAGGCTGGCAATGTTGGCCTTGGCAGTTCCTTCTGGCCCACTTTCCCACATTGTTGGGGGATTTGGATTGCCCAAAATGCTCTGCTTTTGGTCATGGAAGAACTGTGCTTAAACTGCTCATAGATAGCGTCTGGGTCAGCAGTAGTAGTAGTTGGCCTCTTAGAAAAAAAAGAGATATTGCAATGAATGGAGAGGTGACTGAAGAGGAAATTATTTACTGCAGAGGTCATATGTGTCTTACGCGCTTTAGCTCAAGGCCTACCAGTTTCCAAAAAGTAGTACCACCATGCAGGATTCCTAAATCCCCATCAGCAGTCTGCTTCCTGTCTGTTCATTTATCTCCAAAGACAAGTGTATGTGCTGGAACCAGGACAGACAGTTCAGATTAATTGGACTGTGAGACTGGAGTCTACATGGTCTGAGTTAAGCGTATTCTTGCAATAGGATTGGCTCAGATCAAAAGGGAATACAGCAGAGTTTGCATGTTTTCCTATGAGATTAGAATCAGAGAAATCTGAACAAAAACAGACCAAGAATTTTTTTTATATGTTTGGGTTTTTATTTTTTATGAAAATCCCGACAGAGTGCTTTCCTAGTGCTTTAACAAGAATTGGCACTTGACCTACTTTCTTCTCAGGTTTACCTACATACAGCATTTTCTGTAGCTCAGAAGAACGTCAGCCACACACAAGGAGAAAAAAGCACTAGTGTCTTAAAATTACAGTCGGATTCCTCAGTTTGGCTGGTGACCATGTTCTATAGGCTACAATATTCAAGACACAGGGTCAGTTGTGAGAGACACTTCTACTTCAACTTGTTCATATAAAGAAAATAATTCCTTCCTGAATAAGGGAAGTGTGTATGTACCTGTGTGTGCATGTGTGCAGATTTATGCATTAGTGTTTAAGTACTGAATTTCATGGATGTCTAACAAATGGTATTTTGGTACATGCTAGAAATATTTCCTCGTGTACTTTCAAAACAAAAGCAAAAACAACAAAAACTAAGAACAAACAATAATGGGATTTTTACTAACCTGACTTGCTTGAGCTTTGCTTTTTGAAAGAATTTTAAAGAACAAGGAATGACCTGGCATTTGGAAAAGATAAATGAAAAGAACCACATGTGCATGGCAGCTAATTGTTGTTTGAGTTCATTTGGCTACAGCACCTAAAAAAAATTTTTTTCATCAGTTATACTGCAGAGCTCCCAATAGGGAGAACTTCTTTCTTTAAAATATATCTTTTAAATTCATTTTTAAACATCTTGCTCAATTAGATGTTTCTTTAAAACTCTTAAAATGAGGCAAAAATGAATGTGAAATACATTAGCTAGACAAAGTTAGCTTTTTGGCCATCTTGGCTTTCTAGTTGTCTGTATTCCACACAGAATACTGTGTCCAGAACAAGCTACTATAGATATGAGAAGAGAATGCACATCCTCCTGATCTAAAGCATATGTCTCAATCCCTCCATCTTTCCTTAGAATTTAGCCAGTGGTAACACATTAAAACACTTACGAGTCCATTCAATGCACGGCTGCCTTACACATGCGTGCTGGCCTATTCGTTAAAATACATACATAGTAGTGCCTTAAATTTGCCTACTATAAGGACTTTTTTGTTTGGATAGTCCAGACAGGCTCATAAAAGCCACCAGTGCCTTATATTCGAGATCCAGCCCTGCAACAATAAAACGCCTTAAAACAATGTATATACGGAACTGAACTAAATGCTCTAATATAAAGCAACCTGTCAAAGCCCCACACTGTATTCTTAAACTGCCAATTTAATCATTCTCTGTAAAGTTAGTGTCTGTGCACTGCTTGAATTAAAGCAGACCTTATGGCTCAAATTGCAGTAAAAGTGAAGCATGATATGCAAATATTTTCCTCTCCATTGAAGACTTTATACCTAGCCTCAAAATTAATTATTACTGGAAAGGGTCTTTTTTTTTAAAAAAAAAAAAAAAGGGGAAGTAATATGAATAATTGCTTAAACCAGGTTAGCAGGATATAGCTTAGATTGCCACTAATCCTTTTAGCTAACCCTTCCCCCCTGAGAAAGGGCCTTTTTAATTTCCTATTTAAGTAAGATTTAATTTTTGGTTGTGCATATTTTACAAAAGAGTTGGCCACATTTATAAAATAAAGATATATGGAATCCTGCTTGTGTCATGACTACAGTGAATAATGCCTGGGTCCCTATGAGGCTTGTGACAGCCTCAGAGTGTAGTTTGCAGGAGGAGTTTAGTCAGGTTTGGGACTATACTCTTTCTTTGACTATGCTTCAGAGCACTTACTGGAACAAGGTGAAGTAATAACTGTACTAATGAACTGTAACAAGAATAGATAGGTAGGTAAAATGACAATGGTGAGAAATGGATGAATCGCAGAGCTCTGGATTATGGGAAAAGTTCTGTATTTTTTGCAGCAAGTTTGACCTCAGTTCTCAGTCAGATTCCATTCTGTGTTTATGCATACACAAACACTTGTACAACAGTAGCTTGTATGTGGATGTTATAGATTACATCTTCTGAACTGCATTCTAGCCTTTTATAAGCTCCTGTGGACTAGAAAATGCAGTATGTAAACTGAAAATGCAGTATGATGATGTAAGCTAAAAATGCAGTATTGACAAGTAGCGATCACTGGTATTTCCATTTATTTTTAATTCTTATAGTTGAATTTATTCCACACATTTTCTTTTCTGCATTGCCCTTTATTTGTTTCCTTTTTTTTCTTGATAACCCAAAGTTTCTTCAGCTCATAGGCAGGTACATAGAAGTTAGTGAGGGGGTTTAATCCCCACGGATCACTGAAAGGGGGAGATGTGCAGGGGTTGCACAGCAGTGACAGCTGATGCTTGGGCAGTAAGTGGTAACTTGCCAGGGAACTTCTTTCAGTGCTCTCTGAGGCAGAAACTATGTGTCCTTTGTGTTCTTAAGATCTCTGTCCCTCAGAACATATGTTTTGGTGCTGTTCAATGCTGTTTTAAAGCAGCTAGAACTAGTAATAGCAGCAGTGCAGTGGTGGCAGCATGCAGCTTGGTGGGGGACAGCTGCTTGGATGCTTGCACTGCACCTCAGGTGGGCTCAAAGCCTGTGTTTGAGGTCTTCATTTCCTCAGCTCCATGAAGCTTAGCAGGTGTAGCTGCAGTGGTTTGGATAAAAGCATGTAGTTTACCTCATGCTGGAGCCCTAGCTGAGATACGGAATATGCTTTATCGTGAAATGATGTTAGTTCAGCTGATAAAATTGGTTAGGTTAAAGGGCATTTTTATAACTGCATGAAAGGAAAGGTGAAACAGACTTCACAATTTTTTTTTGCACTCGCCAGTCTTTGAGCAATTTTAAAAAAGAAAAAGGTAAAGTTTGGGAGAACGTATATCACAAAATCTATAGTAGGTATAGCTACTGCACTTTGCAAGTGCCAGGGCATTCCGCAAGCAAATAGACTGCAGCACAAATGATTTTATGTAAACGTAAAATGCCAGAAAAATCAGGCTTTTCTGTAATTGCTTTTCTTGCTGTAGCCAGAGAAGATGGTAAAGAAAAAGTTTTTATCTCTGAGTTTTGTCATCTTGAGACAATGTGGAGGCTTTCTCTTCTCACAAGCGTGACTATGCTTCTTCCCCACTGCCACACTCCATATTCTCCTGTTTTCCATGCCTAGCCTTATCTCTGCTTGCTGAGCACTTTAATGCAAGTGAATCTTTGACCAACCTTCCTCATACCTTTTGCAGTGGTATAGAGCTCTGTCAAGTCTGAAGTGCTTTATGGATTTTATTTGTTTACACAGCTCCGATGTGAAGATTGCTCTGTGAAAGTTCTCAGAGCGTCCTGAGTGAATGCAGTTCAGCTCCTCCTTCAGGACTCTCTATAACTGATATATTCTAGAAGAATAAAGGTGGCTTTTTCTCTTGCAGGCTATCTGGGGAAGCCTGACTTTCTCACAGTAAATATTATAGTACTTTTCATTTAAGAGGCTTGCAGACAGAACTATTGGTTTTGGTGTATATAGTAAGCCCAATCTGAAACTCACACACTGTCCATCATGTTGTTATTACAGACATGAATTTAAATAATATATATCCGCTTCAAATAAGTTACATAGTTGTGCTCTTGCCTTGCTCTTCTGCAGCATCTGGGATCCATCAAATTATTATACAGCTGGTTACACGTAAAATAGGTTTGTGCGCTCCATGTCTGCATTTTGTGCTTCCATGAATTACTAATGTTTTATTATATGTGTCTCTTTTTCAAATTGGAAGTAAGCAAAATTTTAATACTCAGTATTTGGACTGTATGGAAAGCTTAGGTTGGTAACTTACATTACACTAATCAAAATTTTAGGTATCATTTTATAATGAGATTCTATCATTAATTTGATTTGCTGTGGGAAACGATAATGTAACTGCTCATAGGGATAGGCTGATACACAAATACAATCAACATCAGTCTAAGTATAAATAAAATTTGTTTCTAATAACAGATGAAGAGAAGTTTGTCATCACTAGTATTTATGATATTCAATTTCAACTTTTTTTCAAGGTTTTTAAGATTAAAGGAGCTAAACGAAGAGCAGTTCAGAAGAGAGCTCAGAAGAGCTCAGAAGCTGTCTGAACCAGATGGTGATCAGACCAATAGGGATATGTACTCCCTCACTCTGCTCGCCCTCAGACTGGAAGCAATACATCAACACTAGTGATGCCAACTTCCATGACCTCAGTATTCAATGATGTTTTTCTTACAGTCTTACCATTTTTAATATCGCATAATTTCTTAAAGCCTCACTCATAATTTTGGAACCGCTGAGGTTAGCAAAGTGGATTTTCATCTGGGGTACTGACTACAGAAGGTGCCTGAAGTCCAAGTTATTTTCAAAACAAAGGCCGTCTCTTCTTAAAATGCTGTGTGTACTGACCATCTTTTCTAGAGCAATACAGCTCTTTGGTCAGAAAAAAAAAATCTCTGACTTGTGTATGAATTATGCTACTTGTCCTTGTATTCATGAAACAATCCTGCTTTTCTCACTACTAGCAGGAGAGTTGAATCTTCCATTGATTTTGAGCATCATGAAACAGTGCCCTGCAGTCCCTGCATTCTAATCTGTTAGCATAATTACTTTGCTTCAGAACAAGGCACTAATGAAGCTTCAACATAGCTTCATGATAACGGAGCCATTGGACATCAGGAAGAGTACATGTTTTTGGAAAGTCTTAGGTGAACTTGGCAGGCTGAATCTCAACCTCTAAGGGCCCTTTGCTGTGACATCACATGGCATTTGTGTGCTGATGTGTTTGTTGACAAATGTGACATAAAGAAATTTAGGAGGAAAAAGGAACCACATTTTCTTAAGGCATTTTAGATCACTTTGTGGTCTAACCACATGCTCAAAAACTTCCTGAGTTGGAAACAGTCTCCAGATGACCTACAGGCTTTAAAACTTACCAAAACAAAAAGTTCTCCACCACAAAAGCATTCCAATGGTTGTACTCTGGTAGAAAATAGTTTCTCATCATATGCTTTAATACTGAAAAATGTTCTGCTTCCTTGTCACCTTTTCTTATTCCGCGCAAAACACAAACTTGTTATAGTTTACCAAAGCTTTTGGCTTGTGCGATAGCTCTCTATACAGCAATGAACTGGGGTGTACAGTAAAACTTTTCAGTAACTTGCCAGATTATCTCCAATGTCAGCCAGGCACAACTGTTTTTCTTGGCATCAGTTTCAATAGTGTTTAAACTGCATAATGTACATTTCTAACATCCCTTTTGCAGAAGTACCAATTTTGCTAGAAAACTGCAATTCACTGGGAAGCTGGGGAGTAATTGATCACCACATCCAACAGTAATATCAATTAAACAGTGTAGTTTATCCATTATTTCAGAGGGACCTTGTGTCAGAGGATTTATCATTCAAGCTAATATGGGCAGAGCTTTTTTTCTGACCTTTGACTCGTGTGTTTTCTTTTACAAGCTCCTACCCCATGTGTGAGCCCCGCACTCGAGCTGTGAAAGACCCCATTGTACCTATCCTTGGGATTTGTGTTTGTGAACGTGCGGGGTTGTACGGGTTGTGTTTCCCCTCTGCGCTGTTAAAGCATGTCTGCACTGTACTCAGGTGTAAGGGCACCTCATTTAGTCTTACCTGTCTTTAAACCAGCTACCTTGGGACTGATAATCTTGAGCTCTGCTTGGGCTATGTAACCTGCTGAGGAAGCAGGCTCTGTGCTCGTAGGGCTGCATTGTTATGGGTACTGGAATTAGCTGGTTTGAACTCAGTTTGGGAGTGTTCTCATGAGATATTCACACCTCTCCTGGGGAATATACTCTCAATGAGTGAAAGGTTCTCATATCGTTTGGGATCTGATTCTGTGGCTCAAAGGAACCTTGAATGAGATGCATGCAGCATTTTTATGGACCTCTGCAATACAGGAGCAGGAATAAATGATCAAAGTTTAAAACGTAATACTGTAAAAATGTTGTTTCGTACTTGTAACTACTCTTGTGCAATCACCTGTAAGCTTAGATAAGCAAAAGCCTTCAGGATCTGTGATCACAGTTGTTAATGAGCTGCAACACTTTCCTCTCTTTACCATTAAGCACTTGATTGTCTTGTTTCTTCTCTCTGCTCATCTGATTCAAAAAAAAGGGAAAGGGGCATTTTGAATTCAACTAAGTAGTTTCAGGTTTTTTATGAAGATAAATATCAATGATTTAAAATCAGAAATGTGATGAGTTTCAAGGTCAAAAAGAACTGTTTTTTCCACCTTCTTCAAGCAGTGGATTTTTAAAATTTAGTGGTGTTAATGGCAGAGCTACCAATCTATATGTAGCGAATTTAGAGCACTGGGCGTATTTTATAACTGCAGATATGTCGTGTTCCTTAGAAATAGTGTGCAGACTTCCAGGGCTGAATATCAGACTCAGAAGTCAGGCTGACAGGCCTCCTTCTTGGGGTACATTTTGATTTCTGCAGGATTCAGTGTCCCCTCCTCGTTTGTTGCGTGGCCGTGTGTTTCCTTGGGTTAAGCTCGCAGTCCTGTAGAACTCGGATACTTAGCTACCCCGTTCTAAGAGATGTTGTGAAGCCTCATTATTAGAAAACATAGACATCTTTCAGAGTAAAAAGATATCTTATAAATTAAAAGTCTTTTACTTACTAAAGCAATAAAAACTAAACTCAAGACATGCTAAAACTCAGTGGTGGCATAAATTGTGCCTGACCTCTGTCATCCTAAAGCCTGCAATTCTGCAAGACATGAAATGCACTTTGCATACACCTCAGCAAATCGGAAAACCCTTTCATCTTTCCTGTGCTATCATTTCTTCCTTTTTGAACTAACACACTGAAATATTCAAAATATTGCCTTACGAAAAGACCTGAGTGTTGGGAAATACAGTTATCATATTTCTATAACATTTTTCAAATTTTTCAAATATCATTTCTGACCAGCTATGCTGCTGTGCCCGATAGAAACCGGTTTACATCGAGGTCTCAGGTACAGCAAGCCTTCAGACCAAGTTCCTGCCTGTGGTGGGAGGCCCTGTTCTCCACCCCCAGCTTCCCTGCTTTCGGTTCTGTCGCACATGACCCCTCTGCAGCTCTGCTGACGGCAGCGCCTGCGCTCCATGGTGTGGTTTTACACACTTGCTTATAGTGAACACAATGGAGTTTTGTGCTGGCCCCGAGTTAAGCATACAATTAACTGTTCTCTTGTACAAGATAAACAGTGCCGATTAACTATTTCTTTCTGTGTAAAGATAAATCTCTACAGCAATTCCTGGTTTGTTTTGCTGTGTAATATATCATCCTGATTATTCAGTTACGCAAAATAAAGCAAGCAATCACGTGCATTTTTTATTCTTTATGAAAAACGTGGTAGGTGAATTGGAGACTAAGTTTGAAAAGTTGATCATCTTAGAGAGTTACATCACTATGCTTTTTGGGAATGAATACTACAAATATGTTGGCAACACCTCAGTTTGCCAGAGTGGCCTTAGTAAGACTTTCTGAACTGATTACTCTGCCTTTAGCATCATTCAATGCTACAAGCTCACTTTCTTAATCTAAAAACCTTAGAAAGTCTGTTTTTTTCATATTATTTTCATAGAAGATCTTGTCAGAAGGTAACAGATCTACGTGAAATGTGTGTTTCTTTCTGCATACTTATTATTTGGAATGGTAGTGCTCCCCCAAAATGCCTCACATGACCTAATACTTTGGGGCTGCTGCTATGATAACACTGAATTAACTAATGCAAACAAATGAGACATCAGAACAACTAATTTCTCCATGCCCAGGTGGGTAATCACTGTGCCCTCATGTGCCCCGTTTTTTCTGTCTTTGATAAAGCAGTGGTTTAGGTTTACTGCCTGATTCTTTTGTGAACTGTTGAGTAGTACATTTGGTTTTATATTGTGTTCTGTAAATCAGATCATCCTAAAACTCCTGAAACCCCTGAACACTGCTCAGTTCTCTGATTGTGGCTTGTTTCCAGTGCCCTGAATTTGTACAGTATGTCAAGTGTGAAGCAGATATATAATATACAGCTGGTTTCAGTATCACTCAAAAAAGGAATTATGGAGAGACTCAGGAGGAGCTTGCAGCTCCTTTATCTAAAAGTCTTAATAACTTGCTGTTGGCTCTTTCCTTTCATATGCCCTAGTCTCTTTGTTGAGCCATTCAGGACCAAAAAAGCTTCATTTTTCTTCTCTTCATTTTCTACAACATGCGATTAGATGATTTTACTCTAAGTAATGTAGGTTGTTAAGAAACAAAATGTAAATTTCTCTTTTCTGCCTCCGGTTTCAATGAGATAAGGACTTTTATTGAATCCACCAAAGTCTTGGAACTTCTGAAGAATAATTCACACCCTTGAGTTCATTGGGTCAAATACGCTCCTGTGCAGTGTGTTACTACAAATCTTATCACTGTATAAGTGCCTCGTAAATCTTGAAAATAGGATTTTCGTGTTTATGGGGATAAATTTTGCCTAATCCAGAGTACATTTGTAGAGGATGTGGCTCTTTGTAAAGGTCCTTGGACTTTGGTTATAGGTAAGAATTAGAGAACAATGCAGGTATGAATATTGCCATCCAGCTTTTAGCAATCAGTGATCACAGCGAAGCCAGGCACACCTGGGTCTCTATACCAGATTTGCCACCGTTTTGTGTAAAGGCAAGTGTGAGTCATTTTTTGTATGTATGAAGAACATACGATTGCATGCATAAGAAGAGTTAATGCCTCTGAGCTACTATAAGGTATATTTAATGTACAAAACCAGCTCCTGCTAAGCTGTCTCCTAAGGTGGCTGGAATTCAAACTGTTTTTGTGGATTACATCTACTCACAATCTGTAAGACTTTATATATCCCTGCCTATGCAAACATAATTCAGATTCTAGGCTTAAAAACTGCTGTGGAAGCAAGATTTGAAATTTGATTTCCACAAGTTTTTAAGCATGAACTTAAAATCTTAACTTATAACATTCAGATGCACAATTGTACTTAGAACCTGCATTTTTGAAGAGTAATCAGGATGTCTGGAAAAAGCATATATACAATTCAAGCAAATATTTATAGGAAATACTTGTATGTTGCATTCTTCGATCTTACATAAAAATTGGTGTTACGTATTTTATTATTCTCCTCTGTAATTCATTTCTTAAAAGAGAATTTTGAGTTTGTTTGCATTCAAGCTAATTAGGAATAAATCCATTAAAATCAACAGAGATAAAGCAGCATACAGCCGTTAAGATTAAGCCCCTTGATTTAATCTAAAGTGACTTTTTTATTTTCCCCATAAAAATGATTCTGGAAGATATTGAGGTCCCTCAGTTCTTCTGGCAGATATCTGGATTCCCCATACCATTTTGTAGGATCAAACTTTCCAGAATTGTTCATGGATTTCGTCTGTAAACGTGAGAAATGATTCTTGTAGCTATGACATATATTTTGTTTGTTATTTCAGGCCACTCTATGCCTGATCTGATATTTAAGGTCAGTGTTCTGGTCTCTTTTTTAGAATAAACAAGGTTGTATCCTTCTTTGGCCAGGACAGCACATCTTAAAAGTATGTGTGACAGAGCTGCAGTTTACATTACATTTGTTTCAACAGTTGATTCTGATAGCCAGTTGAAAGGGGCATATTGGTGTTGCCTGTCTGAATTTATGACCGTGCCTTCATCATTTCTGTAATTCTTTATTGCAGCAATGCCCTGGGAAAGTTTTTATCTGACTAGGGTAGGTGATAACACAGTGGTCATGCTGATATGAAAAAAATATAATGTTAAATGTACAACTAGAAGGATTTTCAAGCTATTGTTTTCCCTTCATGGCATCTCTGGGCTGTGTTCACTGAGAAACTTCACACAGAAGGATGTTTTCAAGCTATCTTAAAATTTACACACTAGCTTTTTAACAGAAAAAACAGTGAAACACTGTTTCACTGAAAGAGGCAATGTGAGGAAAAAAGAAAACAATTGTAAAGCTGAAGTTTGAAAAGTTTTTTTCCAGTACTGTTCAGGATCATAGTTTTTATTAATTAACAGACCACTACACTCAGAAATTTTTCATGTGAATAATACTGCTAATTATTCCTCTCTATCTAAGTTTGTAAACTAGAGAAATGGTCCCACCTATTTAAGACTTTTTGTAAAAGGTGATCTAATTAAAAAGAAGTTTTATAAAAGGATTTTAAGATAATCAGTAGTCTCAAAACAGGTAAATCTCAATAGAAAATAAATTAATAGACTAAAATGAAGAATACAAATCCAGATAGGAAAATTATTTGAATATACCTGTGATAACACCATCTGGAGAAAGCTATGGTCCTTGTTGTATAAAAGCAATGTAGGAAGGTCATATATCTCCCAATATATTTATATTCCAGCTTTTATTTGTATATAAATATTACAAAAATGACCCTACTGATATAATGATAACACTTTCTGGTCAAAGGCACTCATTCTCAGCTTACCAGTTTGTGGCTCAGGCTTTTAAGTGTGATTTGCTTCTTGGGACATTTCGGATGATAGCAAATATCCCTCCCCTATGTTTATAAATCACTTTGAAGATTCATTATCCTGCAGCAGGAGGTTAATCTTTTCTCAGTTCTAAATCAGTTCATTATGACTTTCTGGAGTTCTCCCGTTATATCTGACATGGACCAAAAAATTTTTGCTAGAATCTTGGTCATTAAATATAACTTCAGATTATACCTAAATGTAATAATGTATATATTTCCCAGTTGAAAAAAAAATCTGAGCATTTACATTTTTCAATGTGGTTTATTATTCAAATATATTTTTTTTCTGTAATAGAAAACTATTTAAATCTAATAATGGAACTGCACAGAGAATCAGAATGATGCAGTTGAAGAGATGAACAGACAGAAAGCCGAGTAGTGATAATTAAACACAAGAATCAGTAGCTATACGTTTAAATATTTTGCCTACTGAAACATAATTAAAATTGGCACATTCTTTTAATTTGAATTAAGAAAAACTTTATTTTTCCTTAGGAAACTGGTATTGGGTGTTTTTGGGGGGTTCTGAATGGCAATCAAGAAAAGGTAGGATAAATTCTCCATGTTTACATGTAGTTTCATTGTTTGTCTCTAATCGTTTTTTTCTCTGTTAAAAGAAATTTTGATATATTAACAGAAAATCATTTCTGTGCGAGGCACTGCTGTGAAGAACTGACATCAACATAATATATCATTTCCTTCCTACAAATATTCCTGATATCAGTCTGACAAAAATAATTAATGAAATGCTGGCCCCCGCTTCCAATTGTAAATAGGTTTAACTCTGCTTCAGAAATCTACCATTGTATGGAAGCAAAGAGAACTTCCGTCTATTATTTGTAAATTGTAGGAGGCTAAATAATCTATTGCACTACAAGCAGCACTCACACGCAGATATTCACATACACTGCAAAAGAATTCATGCTTTGTCTGGAGTAAAATGAAGTCCCAGAGGTAATTTTGGCTCTGTGTGGGAAATGATGTCTCCTGCACAAAATTTATAGCCACGATTGTTTAAAAGAAATGAAAAATATAGTGTTAAATGTTTTTAACAAAAAGATTCAATTGTTTCATATTTTTCATCTGACTCACACCATTAGCAATTTATAGAAACTATAAATCCTGCTTTAGGTCATTTCATAGGAACTTAGTTTGACTAACTCCAATATATTGTTTTGGCCATATTATAAAATGATATAGTGATTAAGCATTTAATTTGAATTCACTGGCTTAAACTGAAAATTAAATAGAGTTTTTTACTGAAGGTAACAAAAAAAGCATTTGGAAATAGCATTAGAATATAGCAAAAATATTTGTTTAATTTAGTTTATATCAGGCAGTAATAGCTGTTCAGAAATAACACTGTTTGTCTTAAGCATTTTTCCCTCCTCCTTATTTACATTTACACCTATAGTTATAGGTGAATGAATGCTATAGGTATGATGACCAAAGAGGCAAAATCCTGTCACATCAAATCCTGAGGCGTTCGTGCAGGTCTTGTTCTGGACTGGTAACAAACCCTGCTGTGATATGACCCTGCTGTGATCGGGATCGAGGCTTGAAGGTCCCTTACATGACCTGTGCTATAGAAATAGATGTTGCCATGCTTATCTTAATGATTTTTTTCTTCTCCTCTGTTATGGTTAATTTGTGATATACCTAAGAATCACCTTGATTTGTAAAGAGAAAGGAATCTCTGAACTGAAATTTGTGATGTTTCTACTCATTTTTCTATCAGTATAACACAATGATTACTCTTCATCAAAAGAAATTAGTTGTGGTTTCCTAAACTGAGGCCGTTATATCTGAAGAGCATACTAGTAATCTGTATTGATGTGAATTTCCTTCTGCTTCCCCAGAAGTCCTTAGCATGCTTTTTAGCAGTGGATCCAAAAGTGCTGTCTTACCCTACATGCTTTTCCCCTTCCCACTGTCCTACCCTTTTCATATCTCTGACAATGTTTCCCAGTAGAGTTTTAGGAAATTATCAAGTTCCTCAATTTTGTTTTTGCTTTAGCTTTTCTGTCAGTAAAAGTAGCATAAAAATACTTATCTGTTCTACAACACCTGTGAGCCAAAGCCGGTGTTCATAAGGCAATGTTAGTAAACATTAATATTTAATAGAGTCACTGGAAAGGTGAGGTGGAGAGGGGCCTCATCTAATCCAACCCTCCTGCTCAAGCAGGGTCACCCGGAGCACCCTGCGTAGGACTGTGCCCAGACAGCTTTTGAGTATCTCCAAGGGCAGAGGCTTTGCAGCCTCTGGGCTACGTGTTCCAGTGCCCAGCCACCCGCACAATATGCAAGTGTCCCTCTTGTCCTGGGGAGCCCAGAACTGCACCTGATACTCCAGGTGCGGCCTCACCAGAGCTGAGCAGAGGGGCAGGATCCCCTCCCTCAACCTGCTGGCAACGCTCCTCCTCATGCAGGCCAGGATCCCATTGGCCTTCTTGGCTACAAGCGCACATTGCTGGCTCGTTGTTAACTTGCCAGGCCCTTCCCAGTAAAGCTCTTTCCAGCTGGTCAACCCCAAGAAATTAGATTAGTGATTGTTATTTATTTAGATTAACTGAATATAAGAATAATCGAAAGAGATGATACAAATTTGTCCCTTTGTACTTATGTAGGTTCGAGAAACTGCATTGGTTTTGTCTTCTAGCTCTTGCTCTACTCAGGTGAATTACTATTCTTGACGAAAAAAAAAAATCCCCTAAAAGTAACACTGAAAACTTTTAATATACAGCAAAACACCCCTCTGTTTAACTTGCTTGACCTTTAGACCTGCTATCTGTTCCCCCCAAATCAGAATGTAGCTTGCCTTTATATGATGCTACCTTAAATGATGCTTAAATAAGACAAGTGCTGGGTTCTCATGCTCTTGTTGTCACCCTTTATGGGATGCTGGGAGTCAGAGGGAAGCACCGAATTATTGTGTCCCCGTTATAAATCCCAGCTGTCATTCATTGCGTGGTCTTTGGAATAGGCAAGGATCTAGCAAACTTCTTTTAACTCCACACTTGCAGATTCCTCACACGCATTTTTACAGTGTTTAAGCTCCTTTGTCCTATTTGAATAATTCAGTGAGGCGCAGAGCAGCCTTTCATAGTGCTTTGAGGAGAACCACAAAATGGATCATGCAAATGAAACCAGGTATTTCCCCTGTAAAGTGTCTATCCACTAGCTATTCAAATTCACTTACTTAGTCAAACTAATCATTTAAAGATAAGCATCAGGCATTTTTCAGCAACCCCCTCACTGAAACAATTGCATGTTTCATAGTTTCCAAAAGCTTCCACCAAACTCAGTAGATTTATGATTAAAAAAAAAAAAATCTCCCTATCACATTCAACAGCTTGCAAAAACAAACTTCCTCCCAAATTTGACATTCCCTGTTCATGGTGTAAACTGGTTTAAAGGACTATTACTGCATAAGACCTTTGCAATTATTTGGTTGAAAGTTGTTCAGACTGAGTACCTTCATCTGTTTGCTTTTGTAATGCACTTGTACTATGTCTGCTCACAGCAGCCAATGCAACTGATTGTTAATAGGCTATGTGACCTTTGGTAACAAGTAAATAATCTTCAGCCCTGTGAGAGTTAGAGGATTCTGCTGAGATTGACTTTTTTTTTTTTGTAGTAGTAGTAATTCACCAGGTGTTTGAGGATTGGACTATGCTTTTGGCATCTAGCCATAGCCTCAGAGGGTCACAGTTCTTTTCACACTCCCTTCTAGTTCTGGAAAAAGTAACCACAAGCAGTTCTGGAAACAGGGCAGATTTTTTCTCTCCAGGTACCCAACCCATTTTCCCAGATACATGGACTTGCTTGTATGGCCTTAGCTGAAAATAACAGTGGAGCCAAAAATGCATCAGTTGCTCTGCAAGTCATAGCCCATACTCTAACTGAAAATAAAACCGCATTAAAATCAAGAAGCTAGGGGACCTCTCAGAAAATAAAACTGGATTTCATTTCACTTATTCTCTGAGGTACTTTTAAAAGTTTAATTGCATAATAAATATGGTAGAGAATCATTCACTGAAATGATTTGTGTCTGTGTTGGAAAGTGGCACTTCGTCCCAACCTTTCTGAAATATTCCAGCTTTGATACAAGTTTCTTTAAGACAGATGTCTGGAGCCCAAGAGTCGAATTTGGTAGGAAAAAAACTGGGACTGGAGCTGGAGGTGCCTGTCCTAGAGTAACTGTAGCTAACCTGTAGGCTACAGTACTTGCATAAAATGTGATAACTTGTTCTCCTGACCTGAATCCAAGATGACCACCCTAAACAGTAGAGCGTTAGCTACTTTGTGATGGGGCTTTATTTCTCTCTTGCTTTCACTGACGTAGACAAGAACAAGTGTTTATATGTGGCCCATAATTATACTTTATCTAGAAATTAAAAGACAGTGTGTAACAATGAGAAGATTAAGGTAATGGAAGAATTTTCTAATAGGAATGGCAAAAATTGTAATTTGATATGGCACAAATCCTAATTTAGTTAGTGTAGAAATTGATCTGTTTTTAACAGGATAATGTATGTGGTTGCCAATAATTGCAGGGGCGGGAAACATGACACCCCAGCAGGCCCATTCCAGTTGTGTGTTTGTAAAAAGCCTCCTAAATTCCTGTCTTAATTTTGCTGCCAAATGGGGATAGTTTTTGAACTTAAGGTGTGTTGGAGCAGTAAAACCATTTCCTTCTCAACTTTGTTGTATTAACAGCTGTAAACTTGGGTATTTTGTAATGCATTGAATTAATTTTCTCAATGGCAGCTAAGTAATAACACCTATTTTTTGTGCATTTTCATGCATTTACATTCTTAACTTTAGCCACATCTCTCAAAGCATCAAAGCCCAACCACAGACATTAAGATGTGGCAAAGCACTAATGTGAGAGGCACAGAAACTATCAACACAGGAATCCTAAAATACTTAGGATGACCGTCATGAGCATCCAGATTATTCAGATTCTTTTTTCTGGGTTTTTATTTCTGACCTGAATACCATGCAAAAAGGAGGATTTCAGCATACTTCTGTAGCAGGAAAAGTTGTGAAAACCTTGAAAGGTATAATTGAAGGTATGTGTACACCAGCACACATTGCATTTTCTCTTTGTTCCTTTGGTATGCCAGACAGTTAAGCTTTCAGGGTTTATACATTGTGCAGTTTTATAGCTTAGTAAATACAATTTGATGTTATTTAAAATATAAAATTAATATTTGGAGAAATAATTGTGGTACAGTGGGTCTCAGTTAAATTAAAATTGCCATCAGTAGGCCAAAACTAACTCTAAAAATAAAGTCTGTCAATCATGGGCTTTTTAGAGAACACAATTACGTTTGAATTTTAAATTATAAAGAAAGCAGCATATGTTTTGTTCTGTATTCTCAGAAAGCAAAAAATCTGCTGAGAAAAGGAGAGTGGCAGAACCAGATATTGCATTATGACATTGGTGGCATACGTTTTCAAACTAACACAGGAAAACATGAAGATTTACAATAAATTAATCTAAAATAGTTACAGGTGTATCTTATCTGATAAGTGGTTCCTCTTTCACATTATATAACTGCTTTGCTGAAGAGTTTTAGCACCTAAATTGCTAAGAGAGTGACGTGATTATCTGATAAGATATATCGATAAACATTCATATAAATGGAAACTGGATGAGGTAGATCAAGGTTAATCATTTTAACAAGATAGACTTCTTTTAATAAACTCACATTCTTCCTGTCATCTTTGAACACATTGAGAGGATACAGAAGAGCCCGTTCCTTCTTGATGATCTATGAGGTCAGTTTTTGTAATGTATCCTAGCTCTGTTATTTTTAACTGACAAAAGAAAAATGCAAGGTTTTACCAAGTCTTTTTAACTTAGTTATGTCCATAAAATATCCTGTGCCATGAACACAGCCATGTTATTCACTCCTCCCTCCTCCACAATACTTTCAAATGGCCTAAATCCTGCCTTAAAGGCCTGACACAAATATCACTAAAACTTGGAATTTTAAAAATCTGAATTTGATTATCTTTTTTTCTAATTTCTTTTCTGCAATTCCAAAACACAGAGGTCCTGAAAAATTTTCACCATTGCTAATTCTAGCCATTGAAGGATTAGGTTTCCTTCCCCTCTCTCTTATCTCTTCACAATGTTGGAAGCATGAACAACTAGCTTAAGCTGAGGCCTATCATAGGGAAATGTTCCCAGATTTTCTTAGACATGATTTAAGGACGAGATTCATTTCCTCATCTCTCTTTTTTAATCACCCAAGGAGATTAGTTTATACTTTATAGGGCTTTAGGTGAGAGACATGTTCTTCCCAAGGCTATACTACTTGTTGAAATCACAGAGAGACCTTCTGGCTGTGCCAAAAGCTAAGTACAGAGCTCACATAGCGTTATTAGGCTCTTACTTCTAAGGGTTGCCTGAGCAGTCCAGCTCTGGAAAACAGGAAATGTGTCATGAGATAGAATAGCTCTGAATATTGCTATTTCTCATCACCACCGTTTTCCCTAACCACAAGTATGTTTACCAGTTTTGCTTGTTCGGTCTATCTTTATGAGTCTTCTTAGGAGAAATGTAATCGGTCTTCCAAGAGTTACACCTCTCACAGAGGGCCCTGCCTCTAGTAGTCCAGAAGTCAAAATGGACATTGGCCTTAATGGCAGTAGAATATGGTGATCGGGTGCTGTTGTTTTATGTCCCGTTACATCATAGGTTTGATTTCTTTGGCCTATTTGCTCTCTGTGAAAGCCAAGACTTAAACCTGGGAATGCTCAAGGACAGATAAATCCTAGTGGCATATATGGTTCTTTAGTTCATCACACCTGGAGACAGGGTTGAAGATTCCATGCCTAGAGAAAGGATTTTAAGTGGTGTTTTATTATAATAAGCTTAAGAAAAAAAAAAGGGGGGGGGCTAACAAGATTCAGCTAAGTTGTGAAAATTCAATTCTTAATAAATAGTTTTATTATAAATAACGAACAAAGAAAAAGGTTAAATAAGGCATATTGTGAGTTTTGTTTCTCACCGTTGAACTAGTCGCTTAGATTGAGCACTGCTGAGAAATTCCAATACAGTAGAGCAGAGTAGAACCACCTTAAAAATGCTAATGGTTTGAGAATTTATTTGTAGGTAAATGCCAGCTCCTTCCTCTGTTTTCATGAACTCCCCAAATGCTGGTGTTAATGTCAAGCCTCAGCCTGGTGCTAGAGTTAAGGTATGAATTCACTGACAATCTTGTTCGTCATTTACTTCTAGGTTTTAACTGAATCTGAAATACATATTTCAATAGCGCTTGAAAGAGTTATTTCGTTTTGGATTTTTTTTTTGTACTTTCAGAAGGGATGGAAGAGAAGCGGAGGGGAGAGACAGCCCTAAACAGAAGAGCCCTGAGAAGGATGAAAAGACACTATGATGACATGCTAGCATTAGTTTCAGTTTGACAGCAAAGCTTTCTGTTCAGGGACAAGGCAGAAAGATTTCCCCAACATGTTTTGCATAGCTGTTTATTTTTATTTTACGTGTTCTTGAAAGATGAAAAATCCTTCATGTTGAGCTGAAGATTGGTGTGTATTTGAGAGAAAAGATCATAAGAAAAGGCACCACATCAAGGTCTGGGAGATATGTGCTCACTTTCCAGTTCTGATGGAGCTATCGGGAAGCAAAGTGAGCAGTTTGCTGTTCCCTATGTTGCTCTTACTTTTAGAAAATGACATTACTCCCAAGCAGAATCACTGAAAGACTACGTCAGTCTGTATGTGGCCAATTAGACACCTGAATAAATGGTATACAGCTAACAGTGGAGAACTCTGAAGCTGCTCTTTCAGCCCAGGTATTTGGTTTGCTTTTTGACCTATTTTGCGAGAAGATAGCAAAACACATGTTTTATCCATTAATTGTGTGACTGCAAAAATGAATTTGTCTATGACAGAGCCATGATAGACCTGAATGACCTTCCTGGTCTGTTATTTTTCTTTATATGGCAGAATGAATGTTGGTTACACAAAGAATTGAGTAATATTGTGCAGGGGCAAAACAGGAAGGGAATTCAAAAGAATTATTTCAAAAGTACCAGCTTTAAAATGCACTGTGAGACCTTCACATGCAAGTCCTCTGGCTTCTTGTTATTTCTGGTTATGTTTTTTTTTTTAAGATTTAATTTTCCATTCCTAATCCTGCTCTTCTGCATCATCACATGCCCTCTTCTTTCTTCCCATCATAAGAACAAGCTTGTAATTCAGTGGTTCTCCTATTTTTTCTCTATGTTTAGGCATCCAGCTTGCGACTCTGGACAGCTTTGTAAGCTTGTGTTTCTCTCCTACTGCTAGAGAGCTTATCTCGCTGTGAGGATTCTGAAATACACCTTCTTCAGACACCACAATTAGAGAGTAGTAATGTCCCATTTGTGCCTCATGCAGATTGTCTGTATTTTTTATCTATTTTATTGTTCAATAAAGTGGAAGTAAAGGAGAGATAGCAAAAGGAGGCAAAGACTGCAATTACCCAGGAATGTTTTTTTTTTTTTTTGATTGGCTCTTGGATGATATTTTACGTTAAGTTCAATGTGAGCAAAATGGGCATTTTTACAGCCAGACAGACAACCACCCCTTGTCTTCAACAGCTCCTGTCTTGTGCAATAGTAATATATATATTAAAAATATATTTCAGAATGCTAGTCTTTTACCTCTCCTTTTTGCTGAGTTGTTTCAATAGTGATTTCCTCTCCTCAGTCCTTTCATCTGTATTCTTCCAGATTCTTACCACGGTTTGGAGCTCTTTTTTTATTTTTTCCTGAAGATTTCACTTCCTGCAAGGTTGTACCTTTCTCCTGCAAGGTGTACTCTTTCTCCCACTTTACACCATTCTTGCAATCCACTGGCTCTCTGAGCTTTCATTTTTTTCCAAATGGCCTTTGGAAGCAAAGCCACAAAACAGCAGAGAAGGCGTGACTAAGGAAGGGTGCTTTGGTAAGAAAGCTCTGGCTCCAGCAAGAGGGAGGCATAATTTATCCAACAGCTGTAGATGCTAGCTGTGGAATCTGGGAAATGCTTGAGCCTTCAGTTTGTGGATGAACAGAACATAACTAATGAATTTGTATTTTCCTCTTACTTTTATATATTTGTTTTCTATTAATAATATTTTTGTTACAGTGATCAAATGACTTAATTGCCGGAACAGAAGGAAAGTTTTAACTATATTAGACTACATCAGAGGTACACACAATGTCATTTAAACCAGCCTCAAAACACTGGTGGAGGACAGGTGATCTTTTATAACTTATAAAGGTAGGTTGAACTGATGATGAGAAGTCGTGTAGAATATAACAGTAAGCAGTATATATCAGTAAAACAGTAAACTGGCAATGAAACTGCCCCGTTCTGGAGATGGATTTCACAGGGCTATTACTACAACATAGGAGAACAGAAAATATTGCTAAATATTAACAGCTGCAGCATAATGACTATTACTCTGAAATGTTGATGTTCTGAGAGGTAAGTAGTGTTATCTGTTTCAATCATCTGGGGGTTTTGCACATTTTGAGTGGTTGTTTGCCAGTTCCTTCTCCCACCTATCTGGAAGTTTATGGCAAAGTAAATTTATTAATCCTAACAACCATATTTTCAGTTGAAAGCTGGAAAGACTGTCAATAAACATCAAAGAACCACTTGATCTTCAGAGGACACCTGTTAAAAGAAAGGGTTCACGTATCAAAGAGAATTGTCAGAGTAAAAAATGTTTACTGGGCTGTTTGATGGCATTTATCACTCCTGAGCCTTGCTGATCTCCCCAAACATTGGGTAGTTAAAGACTTCAAATGCCATCACTTGTCTTTTTGTTTGTTTGGTTGGATTTTTTTTGGCATATGTGCTTCATATGCCTTTTTTTGGCCTGCATTTCAATAAGGACTTCATCTTTTATGTTAATGAGAAATGCTTTATAGATCTAAGTCTATAACCCTTCCAAAGGCAAGGAATCTTTACAAACTTAACCAAAGCTTGGCTGACGTCAGTGAACTTGCCTCACACACAATGGACCCAGTCCAAGGCCCATTAAAGTGAACCGGAATCCTTCCACCGCTTCTGCGTACTTTGCCTCACATCCATGGGGCCAAATACTGTCACTGAAAGTTGCATGAATATATTGGTCTCATGAGTAATCTTGCTGAATTCAAAACTAAATCAAAACCAGTAATCAATATACATGAGAATGTCGAATCTACTATGAATACTACCAGTACCACCTTATAGTGCACAATGTACATGTTTCCTTTGAATTAGGTATTATTATGTGATCAGGGAAGTAGAGGTTTTCTTTCCGAAATATCATGCCTCGTTGTGTGTATGCAGTGTATATTTTTGTAATACTTATTTATTCACCAATGGAATTTTAGTTGAAGATGAAAAGGTGTAGCTCTTTAAAACTTAAGCAGTTTTAGTTCAGAAAAATATCTTACCTTGTTGCAAAAAGATGCATAAAATTTAAGTCCTAGAATAAAATAGAAGCATTCATGCCTTTTTATACTAAGATAATTATTTAAACATTTATGTTTTAATTTAATGCACCTTTTAAAAATTATCTTTTTTTTTTTCTTAAAACTTAAGTATCTTGGCAAGAGATAATATTGAACTTGATATGTTATGGATTTTATTTTTCAGATAGGCATGGGATTTCCAGGAGTCAGAAATGCAACTTTATTCTCTTCAGTGCTAGAAATATGAGAACTTGTCCATATCTAACCCTCTTTTTCAAGATATTTATTGGGTAATCTTGATGTTTATAAGCAAACTTAATCCAGTGTCAAATATAAAAAATTCAGTATGGAATGCCACACACTCTCTTAACATTATCCCAAGTGAAGCATGCCTTATATTTTCCCAAGTGACCTGCTTCAGGATTGCCTCCTTCCAGGATGACCTTATTATCCCACTTCTCAGGTGCTCCAACTTGTTGCCATCAAGCTGATTTCTACATCCCTCTTGCCTATTATAGTACCATGAAGTCCAAGGTGCTTTACAGAATAAGACTGTTAAGGTTTGCACTCCGTGTTCGGTGGCACACATCTCCAGGATGCCTTGGACTGCTCTGCAGCTCTACTGCTGGTGCTCAGGTTTGCTAGCATCCGCGCAGCACTGACATTTCCTGGCTCTTGTGCAGGCCTGATTGGCAGAGTTTGCCATTTGATGGGTATGGGCAAAGCATCCCTCCCAATAATAATAGTCTATGTTCAACAGCAGTCCCATTTCTGGTTATGCAAACAGATTGAAACACAGTCGAAAAGTACCTACTGTTCTCAGAACTTTTTCCCCTGCAAACTGCTTCTTTAATCTTCCTAGGATTTTTCTCAGTTTATTTTGGGGGAGTTTATTTGATTTATGGTTTTATTAATTTTCCAAGAACTTTTGCTAGTAGCATGATTTGCCGGTGTTTTTCCAACAGGAAATGAGATCAAGACTGGTGCATGATGCCAATTTTCAAAATTTTATTACCATCAGAGAAATGTTCCTTGGAGAAATGTTGAGTTTTACCACCTGTGTTCTCAGTCCTGAAGACAATTTTCTGTAAGGACTTGGGCAAATCTCTTTACAGCACTCCACCTCAGTTTTCTTCTCTGTAAAATGGGGATAATAATGCCTAAAAAAAACAGTTGAAAGTACAAATGGAAAGACTTGTAGGAGTGAAAATGTTATTTCTGACTGAAATCTCAAAGCATTATCGAGGATCTGACAGAGTAGTTTTTGATGTCCTGTTTGCGATACTCCAGAGTCGAAGAGAAGCCAAGCTTAAACGAACAGAGTCTTTCAATCCCTTTTCACTTGGCCAGTGTTTTAATTGTTAGTTGGATTAGCTTGTGTGTATGCTCAGTGAAAACTTTTAGGCCATTACTGCTGGTGTCAGTAGAGGGGTAAAGCTTTTTCTGTTGCGGTCTGTGAGAGTCTCCTTTCTGACGTCCACTGTTTTAGATGGTTTGGATTGTATTGTACAAGAAGAGAAGAAAAAGGCAACCAAACTCCATAATGAAATACCACATAATTCAATGGAAATTTACTTCCAGATGTTTTCAGTGTTCACAGGGTTACCCTTGCTACAGAAAACAACAGCAGCTGCTTCTTCCAGTTTTCTCTGGGATAGTATGAAATGTCTTCTTACACTAAGATAATAATAACAAAAATTCTATTTTTTTCATTTAGACATGCTAGTGCTACTGTAGTTCTTTTTTTGGTAATAGCTTACAGTTCTCGTTTTTAGAATAAATATCAATTTTCTGATATGAGTAAAAGCTCAGGATCATGAGCTGTTTCCTGAAGCTTGCTCTTAGTCATTCATAAATTCTGGAGGAACGCAAAGGTGGTTATCATCCCATACAACTAGGGCATGGTCTGAAGTTTTGAGAATGACAGGAGATTGACAAAGTACTCTCAGTGATTAGAGAATCTTGTTAGTAAAATCCTAAAAAGCAGTATGCTTCTTTTTATATACTTTTTAAGGTAATTTTGTGTTACACATTAATTGGAACTATCAGCATCTTTAAAATTAAAGAAAAATGTTTTTAGTAAACAGATGAGATCAAGCCTCAAACACTTTGGGGTAAGTTGAGAGCCATCTCTGCATCCATAAACTTAGGTCCAATCTGCCTTTATCAGTTAGTCCAAAATGAATGAATTATGCAGACACGTTAATTAAGAACAGGTTTTCATGCCTGTTCATGTGTAATATGATGTTGAAGAGCCTGAGTAAATGCACTGGAACCTGAAATACAATCCAAAACAGCTTTAGCTGAGGCTCTGAAATAAAAGACAATAATGTGTATTTTCTGGTCTGCCAAACAAATTGATATCTGTTTGAGGGTCTGGCACTAAGCCACCCTGAAGTTAAAACAGATTGTGGGGGTGCTATAACTTACTTTCTGCTAGATTTAACATTTAGGAAAGTCGCAATAGACTAATTAATCTTAAAAACAATAATATGTTAAACAGATACTTTTCGTTACTGAGGCCACTGGCGAAAGAAAAATGTAAATACATGTGCTGATCTTTCCCTCTGTCACTTCAGGGAGATCAGGAAGCTTTGCCTGTCTCTACCAGACTCACAAAGTATCTTTTTCTAACAAGTTATTTTCGTTGCTTTTCCTGCATATAAAACTTCCTTCTGTAAAATATGCATGTATTTACATTCCTGGTTTATTATGCTCCTGTTGCAGCAATTCATGGGCCTGTGATGTCTACAGGGTGAAAAGAAGAGGAAATATGTTTTAGTGCCATATTCTTTGTGTCTGACACACTATTAAGGAAGACTGATTTTGGTGTGAAAGCTGTGCATGGTAGGCCTGAGATAGCATGCTGCTATTATATCCAAGCAGTGAGAAAATACTTGAAACTCTGTATAAACAAAATTAGGATTTTGATGGCAACATATGGAAATTCACATTAACTCTCCACAAGTAATTTCTTGCTCCTGTAAGTTCTGGGAAAAGGCCATGCAGGTAGTAATATTTTCTTCCATAGCAATGGATCCCAAACACCTTATAAAACCATACACCTCTCTATGGGTTACAGCGTAAGCTGCACCAGTGCAGAGCAAACACACAGATACAAGACTTTTGTGTCTCTCCATCCTTTTTATCTTTATTAAAACAACCAACATTATCAATTTACCACAAATACAACCATAGTTGTTAGGATATCTGTCAATAGTCCAAGTTAAGCAGATAATATTAGATTTGACAGTCTGGGTTATACGAATTGGTGTAAATGGTGTCAAAGTGGAGGAACAGAGAAGTAAACTGAGACTTTTCTTACAGATCTTTTTTAGGGAGCTTCTCTGCTGTAAAATTAGTAGCGCAATTGTTAATTGCAGATTATGTAAATTGAAATTGTGATGTAAGGAACTTGCACTTTAACCTCTACCTTTACCATTTAGCTAAAAAGAATCTTCTAGAATAATAAAAAAATAAGTCTGACTAATATTTCATAGGAAGCAGAGCCCTCGCCATTTTTTTTTTTAATATGGAACAAAAAATATCAAGCACTTCATAAAGTGGAGAGAATTCCAAATTACATGAAGCAAATTTTCTTGAGCCACTGGCAATTTTTATTATTTTTTTAAATGCTACAACTAGTGGCCACCAGGATGCTTCAGAGCCAAAAAAACATTCAAGTAGTCCCACCCTAGTAATTTTCTAGCCTGGTTTTGGATGCAGTTACTTAGAATTCCATGTCTAGTAAAAAAAAGTAATAACAACTTGCCTGTTTCTGTTTCTTCTGCATAGTTCAACAGTATTGTCTTTCTGGAAAATGTATTTTGTAACCCAAAGCTGCATTAAAGGAAAATGGCCAACATAATCATCTTTTTAATCTGAATCATATCTCGTTTTAAGAACCCACTAAAAAACAGTACACGCTAATTCATTTTGGCTTCCGTGACGCATGCAAGATAGGGCAGAGTTGACCAGCTGCCGTTAACCTACTGCTAAGCTCAGCCAATGGTTTGCTCCCTACTCCAAGCAGATGTTTCTCTTTTAGGCTAATGGAACGCTTGTAGGCCATATCCCTTCCCAAGGGAAAACACCAGCACAGTTGGATTCTGAACTGACTCGTCTCAACAACAGAAACAAGGTGCCAGCAGCAATCTTTTAATAAAAATCCAAGGACCAGAAAGCAGTCGCCTTTTCATTTAGCTTGTTTTCCAAAAATATATTTTTCTTCTCTGCAGACTTTTCTTACGTATATTATTGTTTTTTCTTGTTGCAATTTACTTCCAGGTGAGAGAAGAGAAAGGAATTTTATGCTGTTAGTTGTACTCTTGCTGTATACCGGTCAGAAAATGGGTGAGAGAATTTTATTTATATAAATAATCATTGTTAGAAATCACACATACAGAGATGGTAACTGATGTGCTGTAGCTATGCCCTGTTCTAACTCAAGGAGGATTTTACTGTATTTGAAGCATATAGGCTGGTTTTGATTTGGATCTTTTACAAGAGGTAGCTTCACTAATGTCAATGAATGCATATTTGGAAGAAAAGAGTGATGCTCATTATATCTGGTCTAGAGAATAAAGGGTAGTGAGTAGACCTGGGGCTCCATAATAGCTTTGAGCGAGAGTTATTTCTAATTCCTGAAAACATTTTCTTTTCTCTTAGGATTGGTACATCCATTTCTGTTCAGTCAATGGTGCTGCTACTTATGAAATGGTAAGTACTGCCAGGTTTTATATCTTAAGTAGATGTGACCTGAACCCAGGAGAGCTAAGCTTCATAGAAAGGATGTAAAAGACAATGAAACATGGGTGATGGTTGTCACGCTTTGCTGCCCTTTTCCAGAAAGGGTGGCAGGTGCTGAATCTTTTGCTGTGGTTATTGGAGAAAAAAGTTATTAAATTCTACAAAGTCTTTGGGAAAGAAAAAAGCTTCATTTTTACTTTTTACAGCATCTAACAGAGTTGGGGACAGACTACAGCTCGAATGTGTGCATTACTCTTTGGGGAGAAATACTGACTGGAGAAATATTAAGAATTTCTTTTAATGGCAAGAAGACAAGAATGAAGAGAAATAAGGTCTCTGTGTATCAGAGTACTGCCTGTCTAAGTATTTAGAGGTAGAGCACCCAAGAAAAACTCAGCAGAAAATAGGAACTGATGTTCCTTTAGCAGCTAGGTGCAGAAGAGTCGTGCAGCTTTCTGCTCCATTTTTCTTGACGTACATTCTTGCTGAGTTCTGGGACATAAATGGCTTATTATGTTTTCTGGCATTTTTCAGATGTTTGAGTTCAGCTAAGCAATGAGGAGCACACTGTGAGTACCAGCATCGTTTGTTAGCTACTTTGTGACACTTCTGCTATTGATGTTGAGGGAAGAAGTGAGGAAATACCTGGTTTCCTTTATAGTCCAGTTGAAACAGAGAGTCAGACAGCAGTGTCTCCCACTTTTCATTGGCTGGGCAAAAGCACTGGCTTTTAATAACATCTTTTTCAGATTATTTATATAGTCTATTTGCCATTATCCATATCAGTTCATGCCCTTTGTGTGTTTTAGATAACATTGTTGTATTTCCTTTGACTTAACATTTAGTGCTCTGTGAACTTGCCAATCGTCAGAGTAGTTCTGGGTTGTCTCTATCTGATTCCTTCCACAAGCAGTTTATTAAGCAGCTATTCGTTATTGCAGATTGTAAATACAACTTTCACACTGGAGGTCTCTGTAGCTACACTTGCAGGTTCTCTTTGCTCGTGCTTCTTCAGGGTACGTTTATGTCTGTTTTTCATATTCTGAAAAATCTTTCCACAGTGAAAAAGAAGAACTCATGCAAAGCTCAACGTGCTTTGACTGGTTCTGGGGAACCGTGCAATGACCGAATCTGACACTTCCTAAAGCTCAGCTTGCCCTATTCTGGGATTTAGACTTGGTTTTCCTCAGAAATTTGGCTACACGCTTATATTCAGATCCAAACATCTTCTGCCTGCTGCATGGGTCTCTTTCTCCAGTCAGTTTTCATGCAAGAGCCATATGAAAATCCATTGAATGCACTACTTGGAGCAGCATTCTGTGCATAAATAATATTGCTGAAGAGGTAGAATGGGTCAAGAGAGAGAACCTGAATCAACACTATATATAAAAAAAAGGTCAAGATGCCATGTATTTCCAAACAAACATTTGACCAAAAAAAAAAAAAAGAAAAAAAGAAAAAAAAAAGAATATTGGCTGGTCTGTTCATGAATTATGGTGTAAAATGGAAGGAGAAGAAAAAAAACAGGTTTTCAGGTCCTGCACAGTCCAAGCATTTGCTATACCTGCAGAAAGACATTTGTGATTAGGTTAGATGGTAACTATCACAGTCCACACAATCTCCCCCAGCACTGCCTAAAAGTAAATATAGGAAGTATACACAGCAAAGATAGAAAGCAGCTGTTTTCAGGCTTGTATGAAATACCGTGATGGCCTTTCCCATCATCTCTGACTCCTCACTTGGTTGGGAGTCCAGCTTTTGGCACAGGATTAGTACTGTCCTTCAGGATTTGTGGGGATTTATTTTTCTTCTGCACCTCATACCTCTCGTGATCTAATGACCAAATCACAGCTGTGAGACTGCAAGACTTTTAGTTGTGTTGATAGAGGGGTACATGGCTATTTAGTTGTTTGTTTTTCATTTCTAATGCTTTAAAAAACATTTAAGTCTCTGCAGCCTAGGCTCTAATTCGTATTATGATACATCCTGCCTCTACCACAAGAAAAACAATCTTTGATACAGAAATTCCTCCTGAAAAAGGTTTCCAAAAATGAAACAAAAGAAGAAGAAATGTTTTTTTTTTCTTTTTCTTTTTTCCAGAATCTATGCTGAGAAAGATTTCTGATAAATTATTTGAGCAAGTTACTTCAGATAGAATATCCTAGAAGCTGTTTCTCTCTTTTCAGGACTGATGATGCCAGCTAGGGTGCTCCCGTTCACTTAAAAAGCAAGAAAAGAAAGAGAAGCACCTTTTAAGGTGTTCTAGGTTCATAAACTCCTTGTGGTCACCAGGACCTGAAAAGCAGCCACTGCCACATGGCACAAGCATGATGCTGTGATGTGCTAAATGCTTTTTGGTTATCTCATAAACCTTTATCCTGACTCCTGGTGCAGTGGAAAAAGCAGCCAAGCGCAGCATACCTTTAACTGGGCCTTACCCATCATCCAGCTGAGATGATACCTGGAGTGGGTGACGTTGTGCTAGACCTGAACCAGAAGGTCACCCTGGCACAAGCCCATGGGGCTGGTTAGCAGAAGAGCTTGGGCAATAGATAGCAACTGAAAAGAGGGAATTTTTTACTTAGGATCTCTGTAACAATATGGTTGATCTGTAGATGGATTTTCCCAGATTGATGCTGTGATGCTTTTTGTCATCATAAAGCTGTAGTTATACATGCAGAGCTCCTGAGGTCTGTTCAGATGCTCAAAGGTGTTTAGTATTTCCTGCAGAGTGGGAACTGGCAGTGTTGGTAATTCAAGAAGGAAACACAGGTATGTAAATCTGAGCTTTTTCCTACAAAGTGCTACTGGTAGAAGGTTTACATTTTACCATTCTTTTCCTGTGACCTCTTTCCACAGTTTTCTTGCAGACTTTAACTGGTTGCCTCTATGATTTTTCACTGCAAATGAATTCCTTGTTCCTGCCATGACAGCTCTTCACAATTATTTCTGTGCCTACGTCTCTGCTATCCTTTCTTTCCCTCTCTTTCCTTCCTTAGACACCTCTAGTCCTTTAGCTCATTTGTCATGACCTACTTTTCCCCAGCTGTTTTGCAGGTTTATGTTTCCTACTGCTTCTTGTGCAATGACCTGGCCTGCATCTTCAAAGTTTGCACCTAAAAGCCAGTCCCTTTCTACACTGTACCTCAATCACCGGGGTCTTTCTGTAGGTGAAACGATGTTCCTGTTTGCTCAGAATAGATTGGTATGTACTCAATAGAGAGGCCTACTCCCTGCTTTTTTATGCATTGCAAAATACCAACTACATTTTCGGCTCTTCTTCTGTAATAGAAGATAGATAGCAGAAAGGACTGGGGTAAAACATGCCATGCTACTGTGTGCTGTTCGTTTCCTTGGACTTTGCTGAACAGGAATACCCTGAAAGGCAGAAAGAGTTAAGCTGAGTTATGCTTGAGGGCTTTGTGATAGTGCAAAGCTGGAAGAGTATCATTTGCAGATTTCAGAACAGAGTTCACATTCACTCATTTTTTCAACCACTCCCATTTCCTCCATCCATTCAGCAGATAAAGTTGCTATCTAAATCAATAGCTGCTAGGCTTAAGATATTTCCTATCATAGTGCTGGAACAAAAACAATTTGGTTTGTTTCAAATTGAAATCACTCCCTTTTTTTTTTTGTGGTAAAACAAACATATGTACATACATATACTGAATGGCACACACACTAAATAACCACTAATGCAGTGGAGTAAGACTAGAGACATGATGTGAAAGCCTGAAGTGGAACAAGTAAACTTTAGTTTGTAATGAACTTTATAATCTACAGAAAGTGTTAAGCTTTCTAGAGGATGCTGTTTGTTTGCTGGGTGATTCGAAATGAACCACTACTTACCTTGACAAAGAATGCTTGATTTCTGAGACATTTTGAAGACTCATACTTTTATTTATACTTTCCCTTATAGCAGCTTACCTTTATCTTTTCACTGTACTTTAATCCAGTGTTGCAATTTAAATTTTGAGAGGGGCAGTCAATCCAACAGACTTTGAGCGAGACATCAGCTAAAGTTTCTGTTTTGCTCTTTAGTTGAGTTGCTATGGATCTGTATAAAATGCCACTTTCTTATCATTACCCTAGAAATTTCCCAGAAAACTTCTAAAGGTATTGCATTCCTTTGTAACATCATATGCAACTGCTGTCTTAATTTGCTTTGCTTTCTACTTTGCCTTCAAGTGTTACTTCCTGAGGAGGACCTTGCGGCATGACTTATGTCAATCTCCAGTTATCAAACTTCCTTTTAAATGTCTTTGCTTTTCATCCCCTTTTCCCCACTTGAATGGATGTTCTAGGGTCTTTCTAACATGTAATAGTGATCCTAAATTTATTTGTAGGATCAATAGCCTGCATTTATTCATACTTTAATGCTTGTTTTCCAAAACACCTTATAGGTTAGTAGCTCTTTATAACAACGCATTTATAGACATATCCATTAAAATAACTTATCGTTAGCCTAAACAGTTCAGGATTTTGTTATTTGCTTTCAAAATAGACTTTCCATTTCCTTGATCATTCTGATGGGCTTTATATGTACCTGTTACAGTTTGAATGAATGCTTATTGAAGGTAGGTGACCACATACACATGGGCGTTACTACTATGCCTTAGTTTGTTTATCTAGTAAAAATCCAACTTCCTTTCATCTAATCCCAAACTCATTTCATATTCTTCCACAGCTACTCTTTCCTGCCATCTCAGTCTCTTATTGAATCATTCCTTGGTCAAATAGTTTCCAAGTTCACATCCTAATACCCAAGTGTACTTTTCCACTTTACTCTCAAACCTTGACTAGACGCTTTTGCTTCGATTTTGATTTTCTCCTACTTGTATCAGACGTAACTCAGCAATCAAATCCATCTGCTGAGGCCCAACAAATTGATTGCCAGAGGTACAGAGCTTTCAGGTGAGGTAGATAACAATTTGCACCAACAGCATGACAAGATGGGCCCTCAGCTGAAAATTATCTAGTGAACAGTGAAGCTTAAGAAAGCTGATTCAGTAAGCTAAAAGAAGTCCCTTTTGAGCTTGTGTGGGCTTTGAGTTTTCAGAGGGCTATAATCTGCTTGAATATGGTGAATTTTCATAGGGTGAGTAAAAGACCCACATAAATGTTATTATTTTCCAGATTATGCATTACAGCTTCCAAGCATAAGAAGATTCATGCGTTCTTAGGAAAAAAGTAGACTTTTCCTAAAGTGAGTAATATAGCGTCTTTTCTTTTTTGCTCTGGTTTATATGAGATATTTGGAGTGTTTTGGCTTAAACATTGTATCCCCACTCCTACTTAAATAAAAAATCAGCCCTAGGCAGAAAATTAGCATGGAAACTCTCAACCAGAATGCAATGTTGTAATGGAAAACTATTCAGTTAACTTTATTAGGTAGTCTCTGTCTTGCATACAATGAGAATTTTAGTATGGAGCATGTGTACATATATGTGGGTGTTTCTGAGTTGCTGTTTTTTTAATATTACAAGATGAAGTCTTTAGTATTTTACTATGTAATAGGTATTATGTTAATGAAGAAACATGCTTTCCCAATCATTGGGAATAATAAATGTGTGTATTTTTCATGGTCTTTTGTTTTAATATAGAACTTTCAGATGATGATAGTAAAATCTATTGCCATGGGGAATGGTGTCCTGTTAAAGCAAAACCTGTGGAAAAGGGTTTTGACTTCTGTTCTCGGATCTACTAAAGATTTTTTGTGAATGGGGATAATAAATTAGTTTAGTTTCTGTTTGCTTTACCTTTAAATGGTTTTCAATGTGTAAACCTAAACAACTCCCCCCATGTTTTTTAAATTTTTACAGAGCTAGAATTGTCCTTTAAATGAGTCTGTAGCAATTCATATACCTCCTGATCTTAACTATTTGTTTCTTGACTATTGGCAAAATTTTAAATACTGCTGACAGCTAGGGTTGTCTGTCTGTCTTTTTCCTAAATCAGTTCCATTTCTGGGTGACAGTGTGCCTAGCTCAAACTTCTTCTGGTTTAAAAAGGGCCACAGAAATACTGCTATACTAATTTGGGGCTCCTTCATTAGCTAGTGGGGCTTTATGTATTTTGTATTCACAGTTTTGCTGTAAATATGTATTAGGTTGCTCCTTACTTTGAACTAGCACGATATCTACCCGCTGTTTCCCTTTAGTCACTGAAATTTGGTTGACTTAATACTATTTATTAACCTGGATCCTTTGGCATGTGATCCCCCAGGACGTGCCAGCTGTGCTGCCCCCATAAAGAGCTGCGTGGAGGTGCCCGCTCCTGTTCACTGTGTGTCAGTGAGTATGGATGGGGGGGTGGGCGCTCTCTGTTTCACCAGTTTTTAAAAATCAGCTGTTCAATACACCTACATAAAAATCCCCTCGCCTGGTAGATCCTCCAAACACACCCTGTGGAGACTGAGGAATCAAATGCCCACACCATACTCCTTGTATAACAACCTGCCACTAGGTTCAGTTCAGCCAGAAGGTCATTAGTTGGTTGAATTGGAAGAATGCCGCTTTATTTATTTGTTTTTACTATTTTGTGTGACTTAATTTTCTCAGTCTTGCTTTCTGGAGAAAGCAAAGAGCATATACTGTAGAATAGAGGACTATCCATTAAAATCGTCTGAATCTACATTTATTATGTCAACTCATCTGCATATATAGAAAACCAAGGGCTCTGATTTGACCTTTACTTTTAAAAAGGGGAACTAACTAAGAACTAGGCATTATTAGGAAAGAAATAGAGACCAAAATGGAAAGTATCGTTGTGCCAATGTATAATTTATGGCTCATCTACACTTTTCAGGAATTATTTACAATTTTGAGTAATGAGTGTATTTCCGTTCCCATTATATCAAAAGGGACAAAAAGAAAAGCAGTACAATGGGAATGATCAATTGCACATCTGTATGTGGAATGACTGACTAACCTGGGATTCCCTATCCTGAAATGGAGACAATTTAGAAGAGAAAGCCTACAAGTCCACAGTGGTATCAACAGAGGTGATCGTTATTGGCCACCGTCTCTTCCAACAGAAGACCTAGGACTTCTAGGCACTTGAATAGTGCAAATAGGAGCCTGGCTCAAAAACTAAATGGGATACTTTTCAGGTACCTGATAGCAGTCCTGGAAAGGGAGTTGTTGCCAAATTCTGCATGTCAAGGGAATTGTGGATCAGTATTTAGAGAATTTAGATAAACCGTGTAAGACTTAGGAAATAACCTGTGCTGAAAGAGTTGGAGATAGGACAGTGCTTTGAGGAGCTATCACGTCGTCTTGCCATGTTCTCTTTCCTGGCCCTCTTATGGCTGCTGTTTGAGATGGGATCCATGGTTAAATAGACCTTTATATTTATATACACCTTATTTAGTTATATTTACCTTATTTCCAAGTGCAGTATTGAGAATGCTTATCAGAAATATCAGTCTATTTTATTTTCAATGATACTGGTATCCAGGAATAGTTACAGTGCCACTGCATCAGCAGAGTCCTAGCTGCTCCTAATAAGGAACTTTCTCAGAAAGCATCATGGATTTGTGTAGGACTTACGCACCTGCTCTGCTTTTTTTCTTTACTATTAAATGACAAAAGCAGCACTTAAGAGTTCTTCTGCTTTGTGTATTAAATGTACATGGACAGTTTCAGTATTGGCTTGCTAATCTGAATGTTTGGCTGACAAAAGGTTAATTCCTTGAGCACAGGGAGTGCTCAGGTTTGAAGCTTCACAGGTTTGAACCTTCCCTTAGCCTGGAGGGAGGTGGATGCAAACATACTGCCTGAAAGTAACTTGAAGTTACACTGAAGTCTGGAGACCTACAGATTAGGAGTTGATAATGTAACTTGATAATTGGTTAGAAGGTGTTCCAAGCCACATAAAAGGAGGGGGGAAAAAAAAAAGAGAAGGGGAAAAAAAAAAAAAAAAAAAAGGAAAAGCTGGGGAAA
>NW_010579859.1:120180-133780 GCF_000705375.1 Tinamus guttatus | reverse complement strand
ATGCTTCCCCTCTAATTGCTGACCTGTTCACATTCAGGCAGACATTCTGGAGACAAGGTGGCTCCAGGCAAGGCAGTTTTCTTCTGATCTGCCATGCACTTAATGTTTCTGTTATCTATTTTTTCTGAGGTCTATTTCTTGTTCTGAGGTGAACTTGCTCATTGAGTTTGCTACAACAGGATCAGTTTCTTTTAAATAAATTTGTATTGTTACATGTGAGAATTGAAGTGGAATCTAAAAGCTGGAGCCCCATTAGGGAAGCTCTAATAGCGCTAATGCAGATGGAAAAAACAGTCCTAGTCTAGGAAGACCTCACAAGTTAAGTGCAAGACAAAAGGTAAAAAGTGGATGTGACAAAGGCAAAGTGAGATATGCTGTCACCTGCTTCAACTCTTGTCAAGCGCTTGATAGGCAGCCTGATGTATGTGTGAAGATCCAATCTGAAAGAAGATATCTCTCCTGGTATATGGATGGCAAAGGAGACTGTGCAGTAACGCAAGTGGGTGACGTGTGACAAATGAGCAGTCACAGTATATCTGCTAGTGAGGCAAAGATAGGAGCTGGCAGTTTTTTGTAGCTCGCAATGATCGATAAGGAACACAAATGCCATGGAGTATCTTAGGAATGAAGACTGGGAGCTTACACCTGATCCATTCGGGAAGGGCTTTTTCTTTTCTTAAACTATTCTTAAATCCATTTTCTTGACTCTTTCTGAATATTTAATTTCTGACCTTTTAGCAAAAGTCAAAGTGATCTGACACAATCACAATATGTCATTTTGATCCTATGTATATATATTTAAATTCTCAGCTTGCAAAAATTTCAGTTTAATACTTATGTTCAAAGATATAGATATCAATTGTACAGTGCTCTCCAGGAGGCCTAAGCTAAAAGCAAATTTTCCATTTTATTCTATATTCTGAAAAGGATAAACACCATAGAGATCTAATATAACAAGAAAGTGACTTTTATCAGATTGCCTTTTCCTTCCCTGTAGTATTGAGTTTGGATATTATTTTCTTCTCCAAGTTCAGGACAAATATTTCATAAGAACAATTTTCTCCCTATTCAAAAAATAACTCACTGTATTTTTTTTATTATTATTATTATCAGACTCTCTCTCTCTTCCCTGCCCCTTCATAAAAGATAATTATAGAGTGAACGAGACAATTTGGTTTTAACTAAACTGGCTCAGGATGCTGCCTCCCATCCCCTGCTGCTTTTTCCCTTCCTTTCTTCCCTTCCTCTTGCCCCTACCCCTTTTTCCTGCAAATGTTGCATTCAAACTGGTTATAGCTTTCCAATCCCTGAATCTTGAGAGCGTTCAGCTAGTTATGGATCTAAATGTTTGGATGTTGTTTCTCATTTAACTGATTATACTTTGAGATTTAAACGGGCTCTGAGCTCTACTTGCCTTTCAGCAAAGCAGGAGAGGAGTGTGCTGCGCTGATAGGTAACATGCTTCTCTGGCTCCAAATAGATTGTGGAAAGCTGCTGAGGGATGCAGCAAGTAATAAGGAAAGCTGAGAGCTAGTGCACCAGCATTTCTAGGTAGCAGGGCAAAAGGCAAGAGGAGTTCAGTGATCAGAAGAGAGTTCTTCTTAGGTTGTAAACTATCCCTCAGATGTGTCCTGAGCTTTTCCTGTGACAGAAATACACACTTTGGAGAAGAGAATCTCAGAGCAATTACTCCACAGATAGAAAGAAATGTCAGTTTCTTATAAAGAATCCTGTATATATACTTGACCAATTTATCTCCTGTTTTATTTTCAGACTCTTTATACTAGGAAGAGTCTTCACTTCGTTTGTTTTTTAAAATGACAATTGGGACTTGACTCTTGCCAGATACTTGTCAAGCTGCAAAACATGTCCTGCTAGTCATCTTGATAAGAAGCTTACAGCTGTCTAATTATTAGTTGGTGGCTGTGTCTTTTTTTTCTAGTGACTATTCAAATCTCAGCTGCACAGAACTAGACCTGGAAAATCAGTATTTTGGTGTTCATATCCATAGTTTTGATATACAGCATGCAAAATGATTTTCCACAGCTTAAGGATGCAAAAATATTAAATCTGAGTAATTAAACTATACTGTCAACAGTTTTCATTTCTGTGGACAAAATATAATAGGTAACCTATGTGACTTGCACAAATACGGAAAAGTAGATTATGTCTTTAAGAGTTGTTTTCTTCTGGTTCAAGGAGATAATCTATATATGTGTGTGTGTATATGCATCAAATATGTATGGGTCAAATACATAATCTCTGTATATTTGTATACATTTGTAATTTGGTCCCAATGCTTCTACAAGCATATACAAAATAAATATCAAGAGCAGTGTTCATGTCCTGACAGTCCACTGACTCCCTTGAGATATAGTTGGGTTGCCAGAGCGATTGGGATTCCTTGGTTTTGTGGTGCTGCTACTTAAGCAAACATTCCTTTTCTGTGCCCCCCCACCTCAGTTTATTTGTCTAAATACCAGGTGCAAGGAAACTACCCCTTACATGTATGTTTCCAAAGACTTACACTTGCAAAAGTTATGAATGAATGTCTGTAAACCATAGTGAATGCAGCAGTTGGAGAAGCTGTTCTTTTGATACTGAACAAAGATGTTCAACAACATAAGCTTATCGCTTCAGTATTTCTACTGCCTCCCAAAAAAAGGCTTTCTGATTGAAACCATCTTGAAATTGCTTAATTAAAGATCACTGCTGTGTTCTAAAATTAAGCACTTAATAGGCTTGTCATTAATAACCAGAAAAAAAATGATATAACATAAGTAGTTTTAAATAATGCTGAATCCAAAATAAGTTCTAAATCTAAGCTTTCTAGGTTGAAGAAGTAATAATATATCATAGGGAGACAATCCAAAATGAGTCCATTACAAAGTGATGACTTGGAGTGCCAGTGATGGCATGAGGTTGGTTTTAATATAACTGTACAAAGATATTTATTTTAAAGAGAATTTTCTGAGAAAGTGCTTTGAAATTATTGGCACTTCTAAGAGACTGTTGGAATCTTCCTGCATTTTTAAGATGCATGTGTACATTTTAAACACAAGGTGATCATCATTCTTTAAAAACTGGGCTTTTTTGGTGTATGTGGAAGACAGTTCTTCCTGAAAGCAATTTTGTTGACAGTTGCACAAAGGAAAGTAAAAACATTTCAAGGTCTGTCATATATGTGTGGCTGGAGCATTTTTTTTTCTTCTGCTCCCACAAAATGAGGATTTAATTTCCTCTCCTCTAATCAGCTGTTGCCATTTTGGGTTTCTGTTGTGCACTGCAATTTTGATGCCTTCTTAGTACTGCCAGTCCTGTCTCCTTCAGGGCTCTATGATACTGGTTGGCACGTGGGACCAAGGACTGCTGGAGGGTGGCCTTCACCCAGACACTTGCTGAGAGCAGCAAGTGGTGTCAAGCTTGTAGCTTTGGAGAACTTCTAATTAGCGCCGAACATCTGTTTGGTAGCTCTGTACTCATCACTGGCTTGATATTATTAGACCATGCCTTTCTGGCAAGCTTCAAGTGATTAGCCTGAAAACTTGCTTGTGTGAAAGGGAGTGTAATGACACATGGCCCATGCCCTAGAAGAGTTGAGACTATTACCAGGTGAAGGATAAAACAAGCTAACTGCTCAACAAGTGTCTGAAAAATTCCTGTTACGGTGCTTAAAATCCATGACTTTATTTATTGAGTTCAGGATTATTACTAATTTCTCCAAGGTATGGTCTTTATAATAAAAGTTTAAATATGGGTTATGATGAAAATTTAGTAGGCAAGGCAATCTAGTGGTATTTTCTGCAAGTTTTTATCCTGGCCTATAGTGAAAAAGGAATGGAAACCCAAATCAAGGTGTTGCTAAAGTCCATTAGGACTTGGTTCTGTTTCTAAACTGGGATTGCTTCTGGTATATTGTAACAAGAGTGGAAAATGGAGGGGAGGAGAGGGGAGAGGCCCTGACATTTTTTTCCTTGGGCCAAGTATTTCATTGTTCGCCCTGGATTTAAGGGGATCTGCTTGAGCACAGTTTTACTATGCCTTTTAACTTGGTTATGGTGAACCAAAGAGCTACAGGATTTCTCATGTATTTTCACATTTTGACTTTGATACCCTCTCTGTTTATGTACTATAGGCACATAGTTTAAGAATCCAGCCTGTGATAGTGGAACACACAACACTCTTAATTCATCAGAATATTGGAGAAAAAAATTACTCCATCTGATTTGGGGGTGTTTGAACATAATCACAGAACGGTTAAGGTTGGAAGGGACCTCTAGAGATATCTAGTCCAACCCCCCTGCCCAAGCAGAAGCACCTAGAGCACATGCTCAATGCATCCATGTCACTACAGGAGCACTGTCTGCATGGGACCATTGGAGACCCGCTGGTGCTATCTGCAGCAAAGTTTGGCCTGTGTTGTGGCTCAGAGGACTACACTCTGCTGGTCTGATTTCACCACGTGTGTCATGCAGCAGCATGTCTCCTACTTTTCTGCTACGAACCACCAAAGTCTGCCTCGCACTGTCCCCAAGGCGGCTACAGCAACAGCTTGAACAAGCTGGGCAGACAGTTACACGCACAAGGCCCCCATGCAGGTGACCTTCTCCCTCCCCAGCCGTGAAATGAACAACTTCATCCTTGACGTAAAGGAAAAAGTGCTCAGGTGCTTTAGTCAATCTTGTAGTTCTTGAATTTCCCCCCTTCCCTCCTCCCCAGTAAACTCTGGCTCCTCCCATGTTTTAAGCAGACTTCTGAATATTGCCCAGTCAATTTTTAAATATAATATTCTATAGATTTTCTTTTTCTCTATTTCTCCCTTCAAACTTTTCAGGTCACAAGCAAACTAAAACACTGTTTGCTCTCAATTCAAATTACTTTTAAAAACATCCCCCCCCCCCCATTTTTTTTTTCCAAAGATTGATCAGTAACTTAAAATATTAAACTGTTAAACTGACACAGAAAAATCCACAGAACAAGGTGCATGCAGCAGTTATCTTCACATTATCTTAAATTATGTTGGCGAAATCAATAAGTAACTAAATATTCCCTTACCATTTACTTATCTAAATCTTTATTAAATTTTCTAATCTTTATTGGGATATACAGCACTCTGTCAACTACTTGCTCTTACTAAGTCCTCAGACTTTGCTTACATATTCCATTCTCAGGCAGCAAACAGGATGTACACCCATTTCCCAAGCGGTAGTTACAGCTAGCCAGGTTGTACTTTACCTCCAGCTGCTCCTTTTGGCTCCCTTTGCCTGGGTGAGATACGGGCACTCCCCAAACTGTTCTTTTTAAGACTCCTTTACTTGAAACCACATAGGTCACTCATTGCTGACTCATGATAGGAATGCAATCACTAACACCTATGGAATCCAGTCCTACACTAAAGTACTTGGTTGGGGGGGAGGGAGGCTGTTTCTTTTTCTTTTCTTTTCTTTTCTTTTTTCCTATGCTATTATGTTTTTCTCAGTGTGGATATTTCTTCTTTTTGTCATGTCTATGAGTGTAAAAGGAAGAAACAGCCTGCATATAAAATACAGGAACTTACAGATCTTCTGGCAAGGAAGATATTAAAGGAATGCTGGTATAATGATATATCACACATACTGCTTGAAAGGTGATGGTGATTCAGTGTACTGGAAAGGATAAATCAAAGGTTTCTCTTTTACCCTCTTACCCCAACACAGTATTATGAATTTTGCTTGCAAGTATTTCCGTAGTACAAAAGGCTATATGCTGCATCTGCTTAACAGCAGTGTAATACTAATTTCTGTTGCTCTAATTGTCCTGCATTCTGCAAGGAAAATGTCAGGGAGCGTTTGTATATTATTAAGTGTTGAAGAGTCAACTCTTCCAATTTTTTTTTTTAAAAAAGCTACTTATGGTTTGTTACAACCAATTATATTTTTGATAATTTAGTATTTTAGCAAGCAATATTTTAGTCAATATGACTAAATTAAGTAGCAGAAGTACCATGTACAGTCTGAAAGTAACTTTTTGTAATTCTTGTAATAAAATCATATTCAGACATATCAGTAACAGAAGTGTTTTAAAGTAACTTCAATACTTGTGTTCAAAGAAATATTGACTGTAATAAACTTAGGTTTTGAACCTTCATGAAGAAAATATTCTCAACTTTTATCTTGATAACTTAAAAAGAAAAAAAAGTCACATAATATAAACTTTAAGGGGTTGGGGACAGGAAATTACAATACTGTCTATAGCTCACCTGGTCTTTATTGCAGTCATCAGGTGTATGACAGTGTCTGTCTGTAGCAGCACTGTTTGTGATTTACTTGGCTGCCTGTAATATCTTCGCTTCTAGCAAAGAACATTCATCCATCAAAGATGCTCAAAGAAAGCTAATTTGTCTTTATTATGGGACTTCTCACATAAGCTGACTGAATTCTGAGTATTTTGGAATCTTCTAGGCACAGAGCTCATCTATCTTTAGCCTATTCAATTTAATTAATAGCTGCAGCTCTCTTTTACCAAAAATAGTTATTGGAAACTTTTGCTCTGTAGTCCTTCTAAGCTGCTTGTTTTCAGGGTTTCTTTTTCTGATGAAACAAAATTTCGTTTTGACACTCTTTGAGTTACAATCCCCAGCAGCTATTAACTGTTCAACAAAAAAAAAAAAAAAGCCCTGGGAGAAGAGAGATCCACCTCCAAAAATATATCTCTTTGTATATATCTTAATCTTGCTGCTGTTAAATCATATCCTTGTGAGATTCATGCTCTTGTACATAATGACATGTATATATATTATTCATCCCATTGCTAGCACTTAGAATCTCAGAAGATGCTGTCTTCTGCATTTGCTTCAACATTCTGGTAAATATTGTTTGTATCAATGTTTGTTAAACTCACAACAAGGCTGTCCACTTTGAGAGGAGTATCTGCCTTCAGTGTTATTTTTATAATTTTTTTTTAATTATATATTCATCAGATTTATAGAAAGTGTAAATCAAAGATTTTTCAAGGATTGCTTTATGCTATGCACATAACTTCATCAGTTCTTTGGTGTGAGTTCCTCTGAAGTAAAAATATCAAGTGCTATTTGTATCATGCAGATTCCAGCAAAGAAGTTGCTTTGGTGCCAGAGGGGAGATGTATGAAAATCAATATACCAGCAGCTTTCCCATAGCCAATGCCATAATAGTGTCTTGTTTGTTTTTGCAGGAATATGAACACAGTAGGAAACTCTGATCTGATAAGCATGACTATTGCTTTGTAATTTGTAAATAAAAACTGTGTGTGAATGAAGCAAGAAATAATGCTCAACAATGAGATTTTGCTTGGAAGATCTCTATCAAACGACCAAACTGCTGTATATGGACTCATATGTTTCCCAAGGCAGTTGTACTTGTTAGTGTCCCAGGTTAGGCAACTAGCATGTGACAACACTTCTAGCTTTATACAGCTCATTTACCAGAATTTCTCCCAATTTCAGATATTTATTATCACCTGCTTAAAGTTTTCTCTTCCTCTGTCAAGTATTTCAAGGAGAAGGTTTCCTTGTTAAATGGAAGTATTTGTTGGGTAATAGTGGTCATATGTTTTGAAGTACATATATATAGTCAAGTAATTGGAGAAATTATTCCTTTCTCTTTGTGACTTGTTTGTGTGTGCATATAGATATTTAAAACTGCATATTATGTTACCACTAGAATCTTGAATACAAGAAGCCAACTTCACTCATGTCACTTGAGGACATTCTTCACCACACTTTCTCTTTAGCCTATCTACTTTTGAGCCTCCCTCACGCTAGAGAAGCTCCAGCAGTGTTGGTTAGTTATGAGTACAGCCAATTTGTTGCCTGTTTATTGCTTTTCTCTTGCCTAGCGTGCAGGCTTCTGAAGGCATTTTTTTTAGCTTTTGAGCATTATGGTCATCTGCCACCGACACGGAGTGGCAGAGGTGTGTAGCGCACAGGTTTTGCAAGGTTCTAATGCAGTGACACATTATGGCAAAAAAGGTAGAGATGAAAACAGAATAATAAGGTCATAGTATGTATTTTTGTACTGGAGTTTCTCCTATTTTTGCTGCTCTTCCTGCAGTCAACCTCCTACTTCCCATGGCTCTCTTTGAAACGGTGAGGCAGTCCCCTTCCCCATCCTATTTGCCAGGTGACCCTGATGAGCCTCCTCTGCTGAGCAAATCCTGGAACAGTCTATAAGCAGTTCTGCACCAGCCTGAGGTGAGTTCAGGCTTTTGAAACTGATGGTCGCTTTAGAATTCTGTGTCCAGAGCATCTGTTCTTGACTGGGCTACTATTAACGTTTAAGGACTTGGCATAGGGTTAGTCAATCTCTTCCAGGTTTTATCACAGCCTCAGGGCAGAGGATGTTGAAGTTTGCCAATGGGTGCAGTCTGATGCAACGGTATCCATAGAGCTTGCAATATTTAATGATATGAATCTTAATTAACTGTTGGCATTAATCACACCCCATAGCAATGAGTTTCACTGTTATTTCTGAATATAAATTAGAACCAATTAGGACTGTGGTTGTCAGGATCAAAGTTTCCAGTTTGGGATATGCAGCTCTGAACAGGCTCCAACTGCTCATAGGGTCTGTACTTTACTATCGTGAATGTAAAGAAAAGAAAATGTTTTCTTGTGTATAAATAGCAAAAGGAAAGTTTTATGTTGCTGTACTTAGAACTGTTAAGGCCCTGTGCTCAGAAAAATTCATATGTTATACAAAGGATTTATATGTATGCATGAATCTCTTCTAGGGATGAATGGTTGGATCTCTTTTTTAACAACAATCCAGTTACAGGTCAAAGCATACAATGTCATTTAAAAGCATCTTCTTGAAATAAAAGAATTACATCTGACAATTTTTAGCCAAAACAATGGTAGCTACTCAATATTCTACATACTATTTGATTTCAAAAGATTCATCTGATATGACTTTGGGAGAAGTGATACAAATCTTAAACCAAAAATCTTTTCAGCATCTTGCTTTAAAAAAAAAAAAAAGTGGTAACACACATAATATGAGCTGCCACAAATAGTAATAATGTACATTTAAGAAAACAAACAAAAAACCCCAACCACAACAGCTTAGACCAAAAGTAATGCCTCAGTAATACTTAATCACTCTGTACAGCAAACAACATTTGTGCCAGATTAGTTGCATTTTGATTTTGTTTATATATTTATATGTTTGCTGCTTTTGTATGTTTAAGAATAAACTTTTGGAATAACTACTTGTAGAACATAAGTCAGAGGAGACCAGCGGGATGGACAGCTGCATTATCTTCCTGTGCAACACTAATATCACTTAGTATCTCTCTTTTTTTCTGCTTCTTCTTTTTCCTCTTCTTATAAATCACTTCTCATTCTTAACTTGGCAAAATTCTCATTCTTAACTTGGCAAAGTTTTTCATTACAGGCTCACTGCTCTGTTATGGTACAGATATGCTACGATGTGAGGCTGTTCATGCAAACTCATCAGTGAACACTCCCTCATCCTAATGATAATTTCAAGTCATCATGCTCGTTCTTCCTGACAATCTAAATCATCTACGACAAAATTGTCCAACCTTTTCTTAAAACAAGTCCTCGATCTCTTCTGGCAGACTGGTCCCATTCCTCACTGTCCTTACGACTAGAATATTTTTGTCCTGGTCAATGCTTAGTGGCCCTTTTAGCAATTTCAGGCAATATCTTCTTGCCCTACTGCAAAAGAGTATAGAAAGTACTATTTCTTACCTTGAAATTGGTTTCTGCATATTTGAAGACTGTGATTCATATGAAATGTTTCTTTTAGGTTAAAATGCTCTGATCACTCAATCTTTCCTCAGAGGCTGTATTTTCATCTATTTGGAGCCTATTTGACCATCATTTCTTAGTCTTATTTGTTCCTAACTCACAGACTCTGTTGAAACTTTGTCAGGATATATTAAAGGCTGAATAAATGTGATTTGACATCAGCAATCCTGGCGGAAAAGTAGACTTATTTAAGAAAATGGAACCAGACTATAAAAGCTATGCAAGCAGAGGCTATATATTATTTTTTTCTGTCTTCTCTAGAGCTGCAGAAATACGGTAACACTAGCAGATCCACTGAGCTTGCTCAGCCTCTAGCTAAGCACGCGTTCAGGTGAGCACATGAAATCTCTGCATTCAAAACATGTCTCACTTCCCAGCAGGAACCCTGTTGGATGGGTTTCCTGGTGTGTCTCTAAAGTTTCACAGTAGTTATAGGTTCTCCCTGGCATGAGATAAATGAGCATGCTGTCCAGTTCTGCTGTGGCCACTTATCTCTGCTTCCCTCCTTGCCCTGCAGTTTCTCTGGTGTCTTCCATTCTATCCATGTCTTGTGTGACCAAAACTCTGCGATCATCTTAAATGATATAGCTGCCTTAGCCCTTGGGGAATAAAAATAAATAAATTAAAACCTGTGCAAGCAAGATTTTGCCTTACTATCTGGGTCATAAATGTTATTTATTTATTTTCTGGGATTTTCACACTTGCTTTAAACCTACGTTCCTGGGTCCCACTAGTGAAGGGGATGGATTTCCCAGATCCCTTGCCAAGACTAGTTCTTTTGTACCTCTTTATGCAGCATTGTGCTCTGAGTCCTTTGGGACTAGCTTTTCAGAGCAGTGTACTTCAGTTAGTAATCATGCGCTCCCTATCTGATATGATGTACTGTACAAGAGAGTATGAAAGATGGTATTTTTCATTGCTGCTCTCCAATCATTGTTTTTCAAGAATCGCCTCTTATTTGTACTGGAAACAAAACAAAAATATGGTCAAGTCTGTTACTCGTATTTTTTTTTTCTCCCTTAAGTTCTCATTTTGAAAGAACCTGCTACCTTAGGAAACCTCTTTTATTATTATTATTATTGCTCCTTAGCAGAAGTTGTCTCCTACTACTTAATGAGATGGTTTATCTTGCTTGCAATAAGCCAACAGATGAGGTCCCTCCTTGATGGTGGGATAGCTGATGGTGAAACTATCAAGACAGTTATGCACTTTGAGGCATAAATCACATGGTTAATCATAATTAAGTCTGAGGAAGTTGGGATTCAGTTAAAGGCAGAAACCCAATCTAATGTCCATTACAGCTGCCCTTTTTTGCAAGTCCATCATCTAGAACAAGATAAGCATCCAAGGAAACTCAAATGACTTTTGCTTCAACGCACACACAATCTCCAATACAGAGGAGCTGCATTGAATTCCCATCTCTGAATAATTTAATTTGCTTTATCTGAAGCATGAATTAGAAATGAAGATGAGGATTTTTTTTATATCATATTTGTGGAGTTCCCTCTCCTACCCAATCTGACAGAGGTTGTTTGGAAGAAAGGTTTTTCCAGACTACTAAAATCCATTAAATACAGAAATGCACACAGACCAGGGCTCAGAGGGAATGCACATAACATGAGCCTGAGTCTTCATTTTGCAGCTGAGTCCTTCCTAAAATTCTAGGTGTAAAATTTGCACTGGGAGGTCTTTTGGCCCCGTATCAGAGTTTGTCTGTTAGGACTTCTGTTGTGGCTTTAATCTCACAAGTGGAACCCGTGTAATATTGTTTTACCTAAATGAAAGTACAGAAAACAGGGCTTGGCACAAAAATGCTCCAATTCTGTACTGAGAGAAAGCTAAGCCCATTAATGTTTGTGTGTCTATATGGGGAGAAGGGAGAGAGGGGGAGGAACAAGAGTTCTGCAATAAAGACTTAAACCTCAGTTTCCCTTGTTCAGGGCGAGTGCCAAGATCAACTGTGCTATTGGTGTGTCTGGCATCTTTTTAAAAAAATCTCTCCTGTTGAAACACTTCCATCTTGTGTAAGTAAATATCCATTGGAGATGAAGGTTTATACCTCAGTAGATCCAACGTCCAAGGAAAATGGTTATTCTATAACAACCGGGATGAAGAGCACTTCTCACTGAGGCTCCGTGGATGTTAACTATTTACACAACGTGCAAGAGCTGTGCTAGAAACTGAGGTCAGCCCCCTAATAGCCATCTGGCAGACAGATATTCAAGTGCCTTCCTCATCGTGGTCAGCTGTGACCAGGCAAAGGGGAACCTGAATCTTGGTTGTGTTTTGGAGGTAACTTAGCCTTCAGACTTTTGTACTATCATTTTTCATCTCTGTGTCTCTGGTTCTGACTCTGATTTTTAACTAGAAATTCCATCCTCATTGTTGAAATGTGTTTTGTGACTGGTACTGTCCCATGGAAATTTTTGCTTTCTATAAGGCAGTAGTTTCTGACAAAAGAAAACATTTCAGTAGAAAACCCCCTGATTGGACTGTACAGTGCATCCCAGAGCACCTCAGTGCAAAAGGACAAAATGCACATTGCTATGATTCACTCCTTGTGGACCCCAAGTCTAATTAGACATGCCTGCTATCTGTGAAGCAGTTGCAGCAAGAAACAACTCCAGTTACAGTATAATCATTTCTGGTCTAAATATCCCTTTAATGCTTGCCCTTTTGTCTCTGTAGTTCTGGGAATAAAATCCTCAGTGCAAATATTTTTTGGATATGGTTGTCTCTGAAATATCTGGGTTATGGGTCTGTGTTTTTCACGAAGTCAGATGATCACAGTATTGCCTTCTGGGCATAGGCTCTATTTAATGTTTTTCTTTACCCCTTTACATGCTTACAGAATGAAATGCAGGTTTCATGCTGTGCAAGGCTCTGCATGGAGCATCTTTTCATCTTCCCCCATCTTTTTGTGTATCTGTTCAGCGTGGGTTAGCAGCATGTGTAGTGGAGATCTTATCACCCAGGAGAATACGATCAGCTACTGGAATTGGATTCACAGTGGCCTTGCAGGAAAAGTCCTCTAAAATAAATAGGAATGGGAAAAGAAGTTATTTTGAAATTTCTAAAGTGCTACAGGTTCTACAGGGGTTTTATATTGTTGTTGTTTGTTAAGATTTTATAAAGAATTATCATTCTAGAGAGTTAAGTTGCAGGAGAAGTATCCTTTCAAAGTTTGTTAGATAACTTGCAGAAAAGATGGACTTCTTGATTAGAGAGCATCTCTGTGATGGTCTCCAGCACTTGCTGGTGTCCAGCAAATGGTACTTAGGAAAGCAACTGTGCTGAGGAAAGCAGATGTTATTTATAAAACAATGCTGAATATTGCTACTGGTATGCCTCTCCCCAGCCTCTAATACAATTTGCATTTCATCTGCTGCATGCATGCTGAGTGGTGAGAACATTGCTCAACCATTAGCCTCTGTAGGTAGAAAATGTGTAGTTCTGTTTAACCAGGCACACAGCCTTACCCGGGAAATGCCGTGTTCCATGCTATATTGAGTGCGCAGCTATAGGCTTTTGTCTATTGTTAAACTGCCAAGTCAATGATTTTGTAAAATGCAGCTCATGCCTTAAATACAAGGTAGAGGTTGAGCTTGAGTAGAATCATAGAATGCTTAAGGTTGGAAGAGACCTCTAGAGATCATCTAGTCCAACCCCCCTGCACACACAGGGTCACCTAGAGCACGTGGCACAGGACTGCGTCCAAGCGGGTTTTGAAGATCTCCAGAGAAGGAGACTTCACAACCTCTCTGGGCAGCCTGTTCCAGTGCTCTGTCACCCTCACTGTTAAATTTTTTT
>NW_010579859.1:92088-119998 GCF_000705375.1 Tinamus guttatus | reverse complement strand
CGCTCTTCTTAATGCACCCCAGGATCCCATTGGCCTTCTTGGCCATGAGGACACACTGCTGCCTCATGGTCAACTTGTCATCCACCATGATGCCCAGGTCCTGCTCTGCAGAGCTGCTCTCCAGAAGTCAGTCCACAGCCTGTGCTGGTGCCTGGGGTTATTCCTCCCCAGGTGCAGGACCTTGCACTTGGCCTTAGTAGCATGCAATATGCCAGAAGGCAAGGCTTCATGCTTGGCCCTTGCACAGATTTACCAGAAACGTTGTTACCTTTGGTTTGCACTGAGAACAATCTTATGAGCAGACTGTGGAATGCATTAAAGGTAGAAAAGCAGAAAAGGCAGCAACTGAGGGAAAGGCTGCTATGATGGCTGGGGCAGGGATTCATAAACACCATTTTGTACCCCATTTCACCCAGATTCATTCTTTTGACTGTTAGCGAGCTGTTTACTTCCTTATTTCTCAACCTCATGTATAGAATAAAATGAAGCACCCCTATTCTCATTCTATAAGCAGAATGCTTAGTGCCTAGGTAGTGGACTCATCAAACCAAAATGTCTGTATACACCATGCAACAGAGTCCATGAGGGCACTCCAGAAAAGGTGCTGTCTATGCTGCTTTGTGCTGCCCCATGTGGAAACACCAGCTAGAGCCCTGAAAGTGTAACCAGGGGTTTGGACGCCCGAGCTCCTAAGTTCTGCCTTGTAACGAGCAAGGTGCCTGCATGCCTGAGCTGCTCCAGGTCCTTCAGAGCCTTCCTGTGAGAATAAACATATGCACGTGAGGTGACTGCCTGACCTGTCAAAGGGACTAAGATTGTAGTGTGATTTGCAGCAGCTCTGGAAGTAGAGAGTGTCTGCAAAGGTGCCTCCACCTCTGTGGTCAGAGCCATTCCTTGGGTGGTTGAAGTGCTGATGCCATGCTGAAGGGATATTCTGTTATCCATTACACTGCTTTTCCACAGGAGTGCTTATATCGGGCTTTAACAATGTACATACCAGCCGGTTGCATGACTAATGACAAATGAGTTTAGGGTTTTGAGAGATGGCAAAAGAGCCACCCGTATATTTTGAGCAAAAAATGGCAAAATAACTTCACATATTTTCTTAACATGGTCACATGATTTTAAAAATGTTTTGTGGGGATATTATTTTAGGCTATAAAATATTCTGTTTGTTTTTTTCTGTCTACTGAGATAACAGCAGAATGTTTTGTCTACACATATCCAGTCTTCATTAGCCGCTGGAAGATGTAAAACTGATTCGAACTTCTTGGAACTTCAGCTCAAAACAGGCAAAATTTATAATGTTTTGGACGGGAAGTTTCTGAGAAAGGAACTTTAATAATACTTGTTTTTTTAATTTTTTTTTTTATTCTTAAGACTGCTGCCTTTTGAAGTATACTTAGCATTAATTGCTGTGAGCGTTGAGGGACTGCTCTGTTTTGTTTTTGTTTCTGTCTGCCTAGGTGCACTGCCCACAGTTTAAGTGTCAGTGCTGTTAATTAGTCTTAATGCTGGTGGTTATCTCGACTCCAGTAAGAGCCTGATGCCATTTAGGAGCACGGTCCTGTTGCTATAGGGGCTGTATAAACAGAGTAAGATGGTTGTGGCTGAAGACTTCACAGTTTAAGTAAACCAGACAGCCAGAGAGCGGAGGAATGGATTATCATAAGTAAGCAGAATAAACAGCACAGAGGAGCAGCAGTTTTTGATTTTGCTTATTTTATTTCCTGATATTCAAAATAGGTGGTGCTCAGTAAAGAAGGAAAGAAGGTCATCTAGGTAGTAAAAGGTTAGAGAAGGCACAGGAAGAGAAGCAGGGAAAGGACAATAATGATCTTACCATCAGGAACACAGAAGAAGGCTTAAATTCACTTTTGTAGTCCTCACTGCAACCAAAGACCTTAGTTTCTGTAGTTTGCTTTGGAAAAGGAAATGAAGGTGCGTGCATCTGACTCTTAGAGAACAGATCTATTTTCCACTGTGTTTCATACTTCAGTGTTGGTTTCCATGACTCTTTTATTAAAACTCTGGCCATGAAGACATGAAAGCTAGATGTGTCTTTTGGCACAGAAATGGTTTCAATTAGTAGGTAGTCTGTGCCTACATTAATATGCACGTGAATATTTTGAAAAGTTATTTGATATTTTTATACTGTTTTTAGAGACCTCTAGAGATAGTGAAGTGGAAATCTTAATCTGGGGTCTGGAGTCTTGCTGCTTTTAATGAAGTTGAGCCTGTGCCATCTGCTAGCCATACCACTTGTTTGGAGATGTTTCGCGTTGCTATTCACATAATGGTTTGATATGAAACTTGTTTTATTCTATGTTAGATAAACATCTTGGATCTTCTCTTCATTGATTTTCTTCCAATGAAGACAAGAGCCATCATTTTTTGCAGTTGTTACTGGATCATTGTTGCTTTTTTTTTTTTAAACAAAAGCTTAGTTAAAAAAAACTTCCCCTAGACCTGAAAGCTTGAGACAGTATTTTAAAATGTAAGAACAAACCATTAAAAACTCCCCACAAACATGAAACAACTGTTTTATTAATTTGTTGCCAAAAGCAATTTATCAGATGGAGATAACTGACCAGCCTTCCTGATGTTTGTGCTTCAGACTTTTTCCTGGTCTGCGGTTTGCTGCGTAGGATGCTCTTGTGTCACTGGCTGAAGAGTCTGACTTTTACTAATTAGAAAGAAATATTTCTTTGTCAAGAATATACCACAAGGAAAGTACAGCTTGTCACAATGATACCTTGAACGTAAACATTCTGGTACGCTAAAAATACCACAGATTTCTATAGCTTCCAGTTGCGTTATTGAATCCTGCCTTATGTCTGGAAGGATGTTGAATATTGGCCTGCTCTGCAAAACAGAGGAGCCACTTCTGCTACACAGATCTGATATCTTTAGTAATGGTTTAGCTGCTCCTGTGATGTTGTGGGAGTGAATTTGTATTTGCAGAGAGTCGTGAGATGATCAGATGAAAGGCCCTGAACCAGTGCAAAGTATAATTATTAGCCAATGTTTAACATGCCTTTATGATTAGAATACGGCTTTTGTAAACAGTATTGAGCTTAGTAAACAGAGAGTGAGAGCTACTTATCTACTCACACTGAAAGCCATCTAAAAGCATTTGGGACTTTTGTCTTCAGTTTGTTGCGTCTTGGTGTAAAACTTGGAATTGAGTCTACTTTGTTGACAAAATGTTGTTTATTTAAATCTTAAAAATAGGCAAGAAAGAACAACTTGATTTCAACAGCTGTATTTACAAGGATGTCTTGGCAAGTAGCCGTCACTTATTCAACCATCAGGACAGAGTTAATCACAAAGTTAATATATTAGTTTTTTTTTTTAATGTAGTTCTTAAAATGCTTATTGAAAATCTAAGTCTGACATGTTCATGGACACTGCAGTATGCACTAGATCAATCCGTGGCTGCAATAATTAGCAGTTCTTGTTAGGAGTTTTGCAGTAGTTCAATATGTACTACTTAATCCTCACTGACATTTGACCAATGCAAGAACAAGTCAGGCATACAAAGGGGTTTCAGACCTGATGATGACCAAGTTAAAAATATATTAGTTTAGGGATTCCTGTCCAAAGAACCATACCACGTTTTCTGTGCTTTATTCTGTGCTCCAACTATCATTGTATATGCAATTCCTGCACCTCATATTTTAAAGGAGACCTTTTAAGGAAGTAAAATTCAACGGGCGATAGAGGTACCTTTGCAATGACAAGCTTGTCATGATCAGGCATGCACATCCATTGATCTATTCCATCTCTTTCCCCTCATAGGGGAATAAGACCTCTGACGTATTCTTCACTGTCCTGCAGATCATCCGTCTTCCCTCAAATGAGGTATCTGCTCCTCACTCTTCCTCTCAGTTTTTTTCAATCAGGCTGAGACTTTGGAAAAAATCAAGTGGAAACTTATTTCTTGCTGGCTCCATGCAAGAAAGATACTCCACAGGGCCAAAAAGTGGGGTGATTGTGTGAAACTGTCAGGAATGAGACCTGAGAATTCCTGCCTGAATGTCTGCAAGTACATTAGAGCTTCCCTGTAAGCTACTTAAGCTACTTTTCACCTCATTTTTTTGAGAGGAAAAAAAAAATGTTCTCTTGTAATATAGCTGGAGAGAGGCTAAAGAAAACAGAGGAAAAAATGTATTGTAGAAGCTTATAGTATGCAAGAAAATTTGCTAGGTTTCAGTGTTTCACTGTGCCTATTAGTTCTTGAATTTATCTTCCTCTCTGCTTAAAATCTGTCAGATTTTTCAATCAGAAGATGCATCTGCTTCCAATGCCTTTTGGTTTTTGCAACTTTCTAGTCATTCCAATATACTTTAGAAGATAAGAAGGGAGGAGAGTAGAGGAATGATGTGGCAAACCTTAAGTTCTGATAACATCAGAGCCGATTACACCTTTAGAGGTATATTCCTGTGAAGGTCATCTTAAGGATGAGCAGAGCAGCACGATGTTCACTGACTAATGCTGCCCAGAGTGGTTATAAATAGCAGGTTTCTCTCACTAGTGCCAGCTTGATGCTAGATTTGCGATCGTGGCATTTACAGCCCAGCTTATTTCAAACACAGCCCGAGCCAAACAGTAGGCAGAAAAAGCAAGCAAGCTTCTTCAGATCTCAGCACCGGGGATGTGAAAATCAGAGGATGGATTTGTTATAAGAACAGAGACTTTGTGGCTGAAGTAAATATTACTCCTGGGCCAGGTCCCTTCCTGTCTTCGCTGATAAATGAGCATGCATCAGTGGCCTTAATACAAAGGCTTTATGTTTCAGCTTTAGTTTATTCAGTCATAGGCAGAGGGAAGTCTTGTGTTTTTCACTGAGCCAAAGGCCTATTAATGTCAACTCTGTCTGAGTAAGCCCTGAGGAGCCAGCTTTAATATACTAATAATTAAAAATCTGTACTCCGTGTGCTTCCTTTTCTCAGCTTGCTACACAACGTGCAACTCAGTGTTGTGTTGTTCTCCAGGAGCGAAACAAACACCCGCAGATAATACTCAGAGCAAAAGCTGCCCAGCACCAGGTTAGCCTGCCAAGGCCTCAGCTTCATCTGCATTCCCTTTGCTGAACTGGAGGTGTTGAAGCTTTATGTAAAATGTTATGTGTAGTTTATTTCTGTTGTGGGAGTTGCTTGTAGTAAGATTTCTGGTTTTACATGCTGAAGAAGCAATTCTCACCTGTGTCATGCAAAGATGAATTTTAGTTGCTGCTGGTAGTGTTTGTACCTGAGGAGACCATCCTTACTGCTGTGAGTGTAAAATCCAAAGGAAATAAAAGGAACATCGGGAGAAATAGTGAATATACGGGAAGCTCAAAGTAAGAGCAGAGAAACCGACGTGTGATAATCAGCACTTTCAAAATAAGACATCTACTTGTTACCACCTTCCCCATGGCCTCACTAGAGGAGAAAGAGAGAAGGCAGTCTAGAGATCGATTAGTTGTGTTTAAACAGCTTTTAAAGCATTTCTAAAAAAGTCCATTTGCAAGCATGAAAAACAAACAAGCTTTCCCATCCCAGGCGTATGTGTTCAGCTAGTAGTTTTAGCAATACTCTTCTGTATATTCATCAGTAATGATGCTTTCCTTGACAGCAAATTTGCTCTTGGTTACACCTGTGTTACTTCATGGCTTTTAAATAGGCAACTTTTGATGATGCTCAGCTACAAAAAGGTGCAAGAACAGACAAAGCTTGCATTGGAGTTTGGATTTGTAGAACTAGCAAAAGTGAATGCAATATCTTCAAAACCATTCAGGTAATTCAGACTGTACATGAGGGGCATTTTTTTTATATATAAAGGTGAGGTAACTTCTACATTAAGTAAAAATGACATCAGTTGAGGCCTATTACTGTTAACACCTCAAAGAGAAAATTAGACGCATGCCCTAGAAATAGGAAGAGTTGCCCTTGAAAAAGGGCTGTTTTGCTTTTAGGGGAAGGGAAGGGTAAGCTATAGAGCCCCATTTTTAGTAAGGTTTTTACTGTCCTAAGGATCCAGATTTATTTTTGTATTTTAGGTCTCTGACCAAACTTTCTACCCTACCTAGAATTCGTATCATACACCATAAAGTTTTGTTCTTTTAGCAGCTGCAGAACCCAAACCTTTCTGACTTTGCTTCTTGGTACAACCATACCAATTTCACAGCTGCTATTGGAGAGCTGTTATTGTGTTCTAGATATTTTTGGAGGTGTTTTAACCCTCTTAATTTCCTTCTGTGCTGTAAAATATTATTCTATTTCTGATGGGTTAAAGGCCATATTTGTTATGGTGTTGGAAACCTCTGTTTTCACTGTGGTGAATTTGCATCTATAAACATAGGCATCATAAAGAAACTCAAAAAGTGACAACGAAGTGGGTGTCTGACCCATGGTATATGGTGTCTGGGTACAACAGGGTCCTATACTTTCCAATAAAACTGCTCATGTACTCTGAGGACCATGGCGGGCATGCTGCAGTGGCTTATTCTGCTTTTTAACGTCTTCTGAGATTTGCTTATGGTACAAGAGAGCTGGTACTAAGTCTTTTCTGTGTTAGAAAGTAAAACTAATTGTGTCTTCCCTGCATTCGTGATTTAAAGTGGCTGTTTGTGTCCCATTCTGGGAAGAAGAGGCCGGTAGTGAATGATCCGTGCTTAAAACTCTGCAGACAATTTTGAGAGCTTTAAATTAAAAGACTGTGTTGATAAAAGTCTTTCAATGTAACTTTAGGAATAAAAGTTTAGCCAGTTCCTGGTGAAGCTGAATAGTGCTGCAAAGTGCCTTTTGAGCTGGCTGTTTGTTTTGTTTTGTATTGCTTATCCCTCTATCAGAACAGAAATAAAAGCAAGCAAGATGTGTTTAAATGTATCCTTGATGTCTTTATTTCTTTGTTAAGCTAAGCAGCCTTCTGTTCTCTATTTCAGGTCTCTTCTAAAGATTAGGGGTGGACCCCAGGAAAAAAAATACACCACTGATCCATTTATGAGAAGGCTTCTTGGAAAGCTTTGCTAAGAAACTTTATGAGCAGCGTCTGGCTGACTCATCAGAACCTCTTAGACTGAGAGTCAGTAAAGTATCCTATTGATTAACAGCTGTGTCTGTTTTCCTAAAATGTCATTTGTTAGATGACAGACACTGTTAGGCTTGGAGGAGGAAAAATTCTTGTGCAAGTAACTCCAGGACCACGTTCTGCTTTGAGATATGCCAGAATAAATCTTAACAAATTCTGTTGACATCCAACAGTGACAATACGGTACATTTCATGGGACCTTCCATACAGTTTACAAGAGCAGACGCCTGTGGGCAAACAATCTATGCTTCAAGCTTTGGACTTGCATATCTCTCCCTTAGATTGTTTGTCTAATAAAAGACACTGGATTAACAGAGCTACCTTTTGTTACTTAAGCAAAGGCTTGTTATGCAGTTAGGTAGTCTTAACTGGCACAAAAGCCAGCAAAAAAATAAACACAACAATTAAAATATTGTCAAGATTATCAGAGCCCCAGGAAAAGGAACTGTTGCCATTGGGACTGTCCTTAGTTTTGTCAATTAATTCAAAAATCTTTACAGTGAGTATAAAGATTGTTAAGCATGCCAAAGAAGTGGCTTTGTTGATATAATTGTCATTATTCACAAGCTCATTTGAAGGATGTAATATAATTTGCATAAATATGAGCATGTGACAAATAAAATAGGGACAGTTAATATTTATGTATAACCTGCCTAAGCTAACTGCAGGAATCATTGATTTTTGGATGTTTGATGTCTCAGCCTGGATTTTTTGTGAAAGCAGATATCTGTATTGTTTAAAGATGGGCTTATAGCCAGGTGCGGCATCTAGAGAGCAGAAAATCTTGCATATATTTTCTGTCTTCATATATGGACAGTTTGAAATATGAACACTTTTAAAGGGATTTGAAATACTTTATCTGCATTTTGTGCTTTGAGCCACCTCTCATTTCCCAAAGATTTTGCATTGTGTGTGAACCTATGTTTATGGACACTAAATACCACTGGCAGAGTTATAGCCAGGGATTTCACTTTCTTATTGCCAACGGATACTGCCACTCTGAAATACCACAGTCCTTTTATTTCGAGCGTGTATCATAAATTATGACAGGAGAAATGGATAATCCTTATTAAGCATATTCACAAGCAGGTGTGAGGGGATCCATACTCCCTGAGGAAGACCAAGGTGATAGAGAGAGAAGGCAGTGGTACCCAGCCCACCTCTATCAGGACAGAAGCCCCTCCATCAGCAAAGCAGGTTGTAATTTAGCAGGCATGCAGACTGTGGGTGCACAAATTGAGGCATTCTGTTTTGGCAGATTTGGTGGGAATGGAGAGAGGGTATGGCTGAGGACTTGGTTTTGAAAGTGAGCAATAGGCATCTCTGCATCTTCTACTAAATTAATAATGAAACATAAAGACCCAGCCACAACAGCATCCTAAGGCTCTGTGTGAAGATACAAATGCTGGGCTGTTTAAGACTGCCTCTGTGTCTGCATACTCAGCACTGTATATTTTATTATATCTTGTATATCCACGTCCTCTTCCACCCTCTCCAGAGTAAATCAGCTGCTTCGTGCCCTAAAGGGCCTCCCAGTACTCTAGACTCCTTATGAGTGTGAGCGTACAGCCATTAGTTGGTCTATAGGACTGGAGAAGGGGCGAAGGATTAGTATAGTTTTTTGGAGGGGAAGGATACAAGTGTTTGCTTGCCTTTCTCTGGCTGTGAAATGCCCAGGCTCAGGTTCTGCAAAGAGTTCTGCAAGCTCATGCTGGCCTTGGACAGATGGAAAGACATAAACTCTGCAAGCCTTTGAGTGACCAAGATCTAAATGCTTCCTTGCACAGAGCAGTTGACTACGGTTTACCTTATTCAAAATTAAAACAGGATTTTTGAAACCTTGACTTAATAAAAGTTAAAGGTTAGCTAGATATTTAAAGGAATATAAGGATAATTTATTTTATTCTACCTTTAATGTTGAGATTAGTTACCAGACTAAGACAGGGCAGAAATGAATGGAGTGTGTATATATAAGAAGGGAATACTGTCAGAGCCAATTTTCTGAAGCACTGTGAATACTGACGTAAAATGAAAAAGACTTTTCTCATCACTGTGTTCCTATGAGTGTTTGTGAATGTGTTAGAGATTTGGAGATTAAGCTCCAGATGAACTTGAGGGCAAATAGAATAGGCACAAGAGATGTCCTTTAGAATGTAAGTAGTATACAGCTTTTAAGGACCTACTACTATTTTTTTTCTTGTTGTCCTCTGCTATATTTTATAGGGTTGTATTCTTTCCTAATATGGTATGTGAGAGATGTTTCAAAAATAAATCTTACTGACATTTGGATTTAATTAAAAATTTCAAAGTCATGAACCTTAGTTTATACAAGGATTCTGCATGATGCCTGCTTGAGTAATACAAAATAAAAACAAATTTTATGAAATTTATATAGTCCAAATAATTAAGTTTTTGAGAACTTGTATATTGATATGGATACAGGGAAAAACATTGGTCTCTTGAAGTTGACAGTGAGCTTTCAGTTTTCTACAGAAATAAAGCTGTGGGGTCTGTGCTATTTATTGGAGACAGGGAGCCCATGCAAATTAGCTTTGCTTCATGGTTTATGACAGAATTTTATGAGAGAGGGAGAATTAGAAAGAATAATTATAACACTGCTGAAGTTTAAAGCATTATTGCTACACTCCTCATCTGTCTCTGGCCAGGAGGATTTTTGTAACTATAAAAGCTCAGAAGGATTTGTGTCTTGAGGGGGATAATTGAAGGATAACCAAAATACTTGGATGAGATTTGTCTCGTTATATTTACCATATTTTTTTGTTTAAGAGGCAGTAGAAGGCTCCCTTAGGATCAGAACTCTGTGAGCTCAGGTTCTTGAGTCATGCCTCAACAGACAAGTGGTGTATGACCAAATACAGCTCTCAGGTTTGTTTAGCATGATCTCCTACAATACCCTTAGAGCCAATTTGGTGAGCTATGGACTGGATAAGTGGATGATAAGCTGGGGGGAACCCTGTCGGGACTGTTGGGCTCAAAGGGTGGTAATAGCGGTTCGAAGTTAAGCATACCATTCTGTATAAGAAGAGACTTTCCACCATGGGAGGTGATCAGACACTAGGCCCTACTGCATGCACACACAGTGGCCTGGTGAAGCTGTGGGCTCTCCATCCTTGGAGATGGAGCAACTATAGCATAGTTGCTCTATGACTGAACAAGGCCTTGAGCAACCTGCTTTTACTTTGCTCAGCAGCTGGATGAGGTACTCTCCAGACATCCCCTCACGACTTTGTGGATCTAAGTAAGGGAAAGATAAATGAAAAGAAAAGCTCTAAGATCTTTAAACTATATAGACCAGTCAGCACATCACATTCTAACACTTTTAACCTCCACAATAAATAGTGCATCTGCCAGAAACTGAGTCAGTGCTGTGCTTTATCTATCTCTTGTCTAGGCTATCTCCCACAACTGCTGTGTGAGAGCACAGTTCTTACCACACAGCATTCTTTATTCATGAAGTATATTTCCTTTATAGGCTAATCAGTTATAATACCACTACTTTAATGTAATGTTCTTCACAATCTCTCAAGTTTCTTTGTACCTTCAACTTCAGAACTTCCTCCCTCTTTGCAGCCTGCCAATTCTTTTTTTTTTTTTTTTAAATTATAAAGCTGTAGACTACAGGCCCACTATTTAGCAGGAGAGATAGCACCAGATTCAATAAACTTTTCCTCTGAGTTAAGACTATCAGAATGATTTATAAGATGGCCTTTGTGTCGTACCTCCCAAAATACGCTGATGAATGGGAGCCTTCCAATATCACTGTCTCCAGGCTTTCTGTAATAACTTACTGAATATAATCCAATGTCTTTCAGGACTCCAAAGTATACTTTGTCTTCCTAATGTTACAGCTTTCAATATTTATCATCAGTCCAACTGTATTTTCAACGTTTACTCCAAAAGTTCTGTGATTTACATGAGGATTACAGTTTTCTTTTTTTTTCAGAATTTTCAGTCCTTTTTTACTATCTATGAACATCTTAAAATACAAATGATACAAAAATACTGGAGAAAAGAGAGATAGGAGAAAGGCGGGAGCAGTGAAATAACACCATCTTTTAATACTTTCTTAAAAGAATTTGATGAGATTGAGGAAATAACGGATTGCTTGAGGCAGGAACTGGACAGAAGGGTGAGTGACGGGAGGAGCAGCTAGAAGCATAGGTATGCAGGTAAGTTCACGAGGATTAGTTTGGTCAAACTTGGAAAGACAAAAGCGTGTACAGAATGGAGAATATTCATCTGGTCATGGAAACAGCTTGAAGCAGATGGGAAGTAAAGATTAAGCTAAGCCAGAGCTGCAGTTCAGCCAACGTGACAGAGAAAGGTAACAAAAATTAGCATTACCTAGAAGATGCAGCAACATTCATGCTGATGAAACCTTGAAGAGTATAAATACTTGTGATCATTATTGGTGGGGTTTTGTGATGAAGTTATTTTGGGAGGTTTCATCTCAAAAGAAGATGGTGTGCACATCTGGAAGAGTATATATTGTGACACCATTTCTCTGAAACTGTCTTCTACTGAGGCAATGGGCTCTCTAACTGAAACATTGAACTGTCTTTAATGTAGATGAACATATTGAAATTATTTTTCATTATAAATGAAGTACATCAATAGCCTTTTATCGCTATGAAGGCACCAACTTGACTTTAATTCTTATGAATTAATGAGTTCTGAATCCGTTACATTATTCTGTATGATGCATTTGTTGTTCAGATTTAGCAGTAGTTTCCTTTGCTATTGTCTGGATTTACCTTAGCCAACTTGATTTCAACTCTTAACCGGGTGGATGTCTAGCTCTGAAACTGATAACAAAAGCAAGAGCAACAGATTGTTCCCTTTCATCTAGTCACAATGAAAGGCTGGTAATAGAGAAGAAGGGGCTGAGGTGGGAAAGAAAAGATCTCAAGCAGAAGTTAGGTGAAAGTTCAGCTGGTAAGGGAGACTGAGCTGCAAGTTCCTTTCTTGATTAAAAATATAGGACAAAACTCCAAGAAAAAAAAATGAACTCTTTAAACCAAATTATTACAATGGTGTATACTATTTATTATAATGGAGATCTAATCAGATGCTAGCTTAAATGCCTTTAGCAATTGTATATGAACTGGAGAGTTGTAAGATGAGTTTCATATTCATTTTTAATTGTAATGCCAAATCCGTATTTCTGAGGTTGTACCTGAAGTTGCTAGGCAAATCTTTACTGAATGAAAAGGTTTTGATTTGCCCAGTAGTGCTTAGAGTTTGGTTTGCATCTGAGGCAAGATTTATCTGTTTAGAAAATAAAAATATTTCAGTTTTACCTCTTTTCCTTCCCATGCATGAAGCTAGTACATCACAAATTTTTAAACCTACATTTCCATTAGGTTTCTCATTACACAGGATCCAAAAAATGGTTATTAGGGTCTTTGGAAAATATTACCCGACAGTCTTCAGGTTCTGTAAGTTATAATGGGGGAGAGATTCTTAAGGCACTGAATGCTTTTTTTCTTCTTCTTCTTTTTCTAGTTAGTATTAACCTTTACTAGTATTAGGTGATTTCTTTATTTTACATTTATATAGTTCCTGCTTTATGCAGGAATTCAGGAGCATATCACAATTAAATTGACCCAGAATTTCAGTGAAATAGGAATTGAGGCAATTTACTAATGTCAATCGGTATGTGCATGTCCATTTAAGTGATACATTAAAGATGTCTTTTGAAGGTTGGCTTCCAAATCTTAAAATAAACTTTACAATGGGAGTATTACCTCTTTTTGTTGCCTGGATTCCTCTTTGCCAGTACACTTTGTGGCTGAATAAAACGTTCAAATCATGGATTTTTTTTTTTTTAAGAGTATATCATGCTTGTAGGAGAGGCGTCATGAGCAGAACTGTTGGGGGCCAGTGACCTCCATGCCTGCCCGCACAGGAGAGCAGTTGCACTGGCCCTGAAGGAGTTGCTCTAAATTGAAAAGCATTGATTTTAGATCTTTATCCAAATAAAATTCACATAAAAGCGCATGTTACTTGAAATGTGATTTTTATGCACTTGATTGTCATGTAGCAACAGTTGTCAATATTAGAGGAAAATAAGGAAGCAAATGATTGTAGCCAAATGTCAGTGTGCTTCACGTGCTTGTGTTGGAGGAAATAGTCACTTGGCCAAAAGACCGATAATCTCCTTTCTTTGTGCGCACCACTCAACATCCTTGGCAAGCAGCAGCAAGTCTAAAAGAAATAAGGCTTAGTGGCAATTTCCTACCTTGGCTTTCTAATGTAAAATTTACATGTGTCCAATTCAAGTACTTGTTAGAACTGAAACAAAATGGGAACACTGACAATGCTATCAATGCTGTGCTAGGGCTGGTTTTAACCAGGCTTTGCTTTCAATGCAAAAATAAGAACAGTGTTTGGTTCCCATTGGGAGATTGTGTTCAGAAAATGCACACTGCTGGTAGCTGTTGGTATGTAAGAGAAATGAAGAAATTAGGAACACAGCAGTGATAAATCAGAATATATGCTTTTCTCCTTAAGACATCCCAATGCAGATGCCTTAGAAGATATTTAGTTTTGCCCTATGAGTTGTTCATTAGTAAACGCAATGGAGAAAATCACCATGAGGTATGATACAGTGCACTTAACCATTGAATTACTGAGCAAAGACGACAGAAGATGATTGAAGTCTTTTCTGTTCCTTTGTATCTCCTTGTGTACCCAAGTGACCCAGCCTGGCTTTAGTTCAGGCTCTACAGATGAACCCAAGGCAGTCTATTTAGGAAAGCAAAAACACACAGTACCTTTCACATTGGGTAGACTTTCACCAGCTTGATAGAAATTGCTGTTTTACAAAGCGCCATCCCTATTCAGTTTATTAACATTTTGAGCAACAAGTTAGTAATCCCAGGAAAAGCTTCTCATATCTCATCAAGGAAAATAATATTTGGAGAGTCTGCAGCTTGTATCTTGGCTAATTTTTTGGTCATTTCCATTCACATTATGTAAATATTTTGAATGCTTTTACTTAGCCAGACTTCTTGAGGATATTTGCAGTCTCTACATAACATTAAAAGGCTTTTGTCTGTAGACTGAAAAGGCTCAAGTGTACCTCACTTATTTCATTTTTTAGACACTTGACTTTGATTATATGACATTTTGAAATAAAGAAGGGCTTTTCCACTGGTTTATTAATTAAGTAGTGATATTTTTGCTGGCAGGAAGAGGATTATTTTTGTTTTTTTGCTGAACTGTTGGCAAGCTTGTTGTTCGAGGACAGCCTAGGACAGCCTGCTGTGGGTTGAGGGCAGCAAGCTTGTGTGCCTGGTCCAAGACCCCAGCTCTATGCTTCTAGGAACATTGTCGCAGAAGAGTTGATCCCTTCTGGAAAGCTGTAATAACCCATGTCTTCCTTCTGCTCTTCTGTTTTCCCTCCTTTTCGCAATCCTCCTTGATGTACATCTCTTCACAATCCCTGCAGCAGCATATTGCAGCTTCTGTGTGATTTGTTTCTCTGTTTCAAAGCAGTTGTGCTTCTGTCTGAGAGAAATCAACCTTCCCCCCTTTTTCTTCACCACTTCTAAGAAAAAGGGGCAAAGAGTCACAGGCAGACTTTCCTGCAGGAAGCTGCTTGCAGACCCATGCTCCTAGGCCTTTTCCCTTCCTTTGTGTGTATGTTGCAGGTTTGCTACATCCAAGCCTCAAATGTTGAATTTCCTCCATTTCATGATGCTCAGTGTCCTGTTCAGGGCAGAGGAAGCGCAACTTGTATGCAAAACGAGGAGTATATTGCTGGCGTAATTAAAGTCTTAATAGTTTAATCAAAGCTTTTTTATTAGTCACAATTTACAATGACATTAATATTTATAGTTGAAATTCTATGCAGTTAAAGTCAATGCGCCAACTCTCTAGTTTCTATCCCTTTCCCTGGTGTCACCCTCCATCTCCCTCTGAATCCTAAGATTGAAGGCGTCAGTCTGGCAATGCTATGGGGTTTAGCAAGCCATAAGCATCCCAGATCCTTCACTAGGAGTGTGATGCTAACAGTTTCTTCATCCTCACTTTAGGGTCCATGTGGGGTCATTTTTGTTTATTAACATGCTCTGCACCTTCCTTCTCTTTCATTGATCTGCAGCCCCACACTATACCCCAAATGGAGTAGACTGTTTGGGACAGCTAGAGGAACAGGCTGCTGATAAAACATACCAGTAATGGTAGTTGCCAAATTTTTTGTTACTTTGGGTATTCAGCTATCCAACTAAAAACTCTTTGGTAAGCAAATACCTTACCAATAGTAAGAGATATTATTTAATATTGGTTCCTGCATGCAGGTCATAGATGAGCATCTGCATTATGACATAGAGCTAATTTCTCCATCTCTCTCTCTGGTGACATGATTAGTTATTATTTATGTGAAGAACCTTGGCCATGGGAGCATATTTCCTGGAATATCTTAACTACTACATCTCTCCCAGAGTGTGCAGTGTAGTTATGGAGCTGCTCTGGACACAGGCTGAGTGCCACATCTGCATGGAATGGCTTTCTTTATGAAATATATATGTCAGGGGCCTGAGAAATGTACTGTCTTGAGGTAAAAGGCAATAAGCAGAAAGGCAGTTACATAAAGGAGTGAAAAATAGATACCTGTCTATCAATCTGATGCTGTGGCTCAACAGAAAAATATGGGTCTGTTGAAATGAAACATATCCGTTTTTTTCAGTGTAAGAAGCCAATTAAATGATTTAACTTATTTAGAACATCATACTTGAAAATATAGAGTGTGGGAAAGAAAACTTGGCCTTTTAGAAAATAATCCTTGTATATTTGGCTTTCCAAAGGTTGAGAAATTATAGGTGTGCTTCACAACAGCGCTACTTAACTTCTCTTGCAGTTTAAGGCTGAGGAATATTGCAGGTAATGAGGAATTAAGCAGTGTTAGAAAGACTTTCTGAAGGATAACTTGGAAAGCAGTCTCTCTCCTGCTTGGTTATCAGACTTTTTAGGTGTGTGCATAAATAGAAAAGATAGATTGTTAGATGCTTTCAATAGGAATTTAGAGTGGGGGCAAGGTAGGGAAGTCATAAGTTATACGAGATACCAATCGTATTTCCATCAACAGAAAATGAGTCATGATTCATAAAAGCCTACTCTATGCTAGAATTCATTGTTTAGAATTTTGTTTAAAAATTAAACAGAACATCTAACTTTCCAGCAGCTGCAACTTCCTGCCCTGATTTTGAAGGGACATTCTATAAATAAAACATAGATTTCAAAGCACGAGCGCTCCTTAGAAGGGGCTATAGGCAACTTCGGCACAATATTGTTTTTCAAGGCAGCCTTATTAATTTTCAAACTGAAAATGCTGCTGCGATGAAAGCGATACTTAGGAAGTGTGTTTTGAGCCCTCAAGTCAGAAGAGGCACCTTGCAAAAAATAATAAAAAAACAAACATGCAAAAGGAAAAGATCTGTGCAAAAATGCCAAAGCCCAATTTATGCCTAGGCTGCTGTTCTAAACAGCAGCGTGCAGCAGCACGCTGAGATTTCAGTCACCCCACCACCACTTAGTAATCCTCCAAATGAAGGTATCAGTTTCACAGTAAGCCCTTCTTGCTGGGTCTTCAGAGCCTTGCATGTTCACAGGGACTTACCCAGAGCACAGCATGATGCACCCTGATCTACAAGGGGAAACGAGGGCTAGAAGATAATCCTTCTGCCACTTTCCTTTTGTAGGGGCTATTTGCACATCCTAGGGTAAAAGAAGGGGTAAAAACCAGGAGCTGAACCCAGCCTGGGCACCCGCGATACCCGCTTGCAGCGGGAGAGTGCAGCCCGGGGTGGCAGCGCGCGGGGGACCTCTGCGCCGCGGACGCGGCCGGGTTTTCTCCTGCTTCTGTGCGTGCGCTGCCTTCCCTCCCTGGCTCTCTGCGCGCTCCCGCACACACGGAGCTTGCCGTTATCCGCAGTGCTGTCCTCTAGTGATGGGAAACATTCTTTGAATTTAAATCTGCACTCCCCTGTGCAGGCCAGGCACATCTGGTTCGGCAGCCCCAGGCACAGATGTGGAAGGGAGGACTGAGATGCTACCCTCCTTAAAAAATACATATATCCCTGGGAACGTACAGGGCTGCTGCTGCACTGCCAAGGAGCCTGCAATAGCATGTGCACTCCTGTGAACTTCTGCAGCAGTCACAGAGTTTAATTTTTGACTTGGTTTGCTTCCAAGGGAATACAGAGCCTTAACCCGGCATAACACAGGAGCTGCTTTCCCACTGATGGGCACTATGTGCCTCCGGGGTACAAATGCAAACTGTTGACAGAAGAGAGCCTTGTTAGACTGGAATAATTGTCATCACAAGTAAAAATGAAATTGGAACTGATTATTTTCCCCTGTTAACGGGCAGTAGAGTCGGTAGTAATGCCAGCACAGGAAAGATGGTTGTAGAAAGGATGGTCTTTATGTGCTCTGGTCACTAACCAGGATGCTGGCCTCCCTCTCAGTAGAAGTCTCAGTGTTATGTAGGTGAGTTCATAAAGTGAATAAAACGTGCCCTCAGTGATCTAAGAGTTCATGCCCTGCTGTTCCCAATGAGACAAGAGCTCCCTATTGCCCAAAACATTTTTCAGAATGCTACATAGGATCTTAAATCATTGAAGTGCTTGAAAACCTTCCCAGTGCTAAATTTGTCTCTGTCTGTGATGCTGGAAACCTGGTGCAGCAGTAGAAAATGCTTGCAAAATGTCCTGGGCCAGAGCTGAAAGGCTGAGAGCGCAGCCCGATTTGGGTCAGCAATCTCATGGGCACAGGTTGGCCAAGACGTGTGAGCCTGGGAACGTCGTTTAGAGGAACCATCAGCAAAGGCAAGAGGGGTACTCAGAGGTTACTTGGTTCTTGTTATATCTTGTAGAGCGTTTGGCCAAAAAGGAGTTGTTCTCTTCACAAAACCCCGTGCTGATTTGGCTTTGTCAGGGGCCAGACTTCACCGAGAGCAGAACAGGCATTCGCAAAACTAAGAAACAAGCACAGAAACATGCTCGTAAAGCTAGCTGAAGGAAAGATGGTGTGCAACTTCCACAATTCAAATGCAGATCCTGCTCATGCTGAAATCCATGACAAGACATTTACTGGCTTCTCCAAGGATAGAGGCTGGTTTAAAGTTAGTATAATGGGAAATTCTTCACTTCTTTGTTTTCCTTCTTAAGTCTTTTGGTTTGCTTGTTTTAAGTGTTTCTTAATTTGCCAGTTTGAAAGTCTATTGCCTCCTTTCTAAGAGGGTTTTCTTTCCTGGATCAGAGATGTCTTACATTCCTCAAGTGCAATTCATTTCCAATAAAATGTTCTTGTCCCATATCCACCATTAACATTTCCAGATTGTAAACCTGACAGGTTTAACAGATTTATTCTTGTTTTCTATTAGTGTAAAGCTAAAATTGTAAGGTTAACATTTAGCATGCTGTGGAGATTGAGCCACTTTTTCTTTGTCCAGGACTTTGCTCTGTGGTGAAACTAAACTGATCGAGTAAACTCAGAAAAGCAATTTATACCTTGAGGCTTGAACAGCTGTAATTTTAGCATTCATGGTGAAAATGGTGAAAAAATGAAATTCATTAGTATAGAAAAGGGCAAAAAAATTTAATATACCTAACTCAGCATTCACTGGAGAGTGAGTAACTGCTGCAGAAATTATACATAGATAAGAACTATGCAAGGAGAAGTCTGGGGTGGTGGAAATCATCATTTTCTTCAAGCAGAGTTACAACCTAGCACTGTAAAACTTGGATGTAGCACTCTGTTTCGGATAATTGCAACAGGAATGTTTTTAGCCATAACTACGAATACATTCAGAGTTTTGTTTAAAGGAATAGCAACAAAGTAAGGCATATTGTAATGTGGAGCATAGGTTTTGATCTGGGTTATGAGTACAACACAAACAAACTGGCTATATCTAGATGTCTTAAAACCTGGTCTGGTTGGCTGCCCGTAAATTTAATGTGCCATACTTCCTGTGTAACTCACATGTCACCTAAGTGTCTGTTGATATAAGAGATACTTTCAATCATTTGGAAAATTGATTTTAGTGCAGTCTCTTTCACAGAGATATTCTTTCAAGTCCTTACAGAGCTCAGAGGTAAAAGGAGGGCCTTCCTCTTCTTGAGGAAGAACTGGAAGATAAAATTAAAATTAATTTAGTACACTTAATTCCACCTCCCCAGGCATGACTAGAGGTATGGAAAAATGGTAATTTAAAGGAATTAAGGAATAAAAATGATTGGCAGAAATTTCTGTATCCAGAGAAGCTGACCTTAGTAGACAGAAGTAATTCGGTAGACAGTGGTCAAATATAGCAAGATGAATCCAAATGGTCTTACATCCCACAGCTGCAGCTTGGGTTCATGTCTGACCTGGAAAACATACCACTCTTGGTGAGAGGGCTGTAGCAGGAGGACCACCTTGGGTGCGGACTAGGAATGACTTAAATCTTTATTTGCCTGAATAAAAGAACGAGTCATGCTTATCCACCTTTGGCTAAGCCAGATGAAGCAAAGAAGAACATATTTATCTGGGTAGGAACAGCTTAGTCCTCTCTTTTAAAACTTTTAGATGACTGTGTTTAAGGAATAGGTGAAGTTTGCTCCAGAAAGTCTATAGCTACATTAGTATGGCTTTGTATATACCTTAGCAAAGTAGATTACGTTCAGTCATCACCCAAGTTAAAATTCCCATAAACTGACAAAACAGATTTTTGGGCTGGAGTTAGTTCATTTTTACTGCAGATATATCTAGAACCTTCCTTATGGGCCTGCAAATGGGGCTGAAGAGGGACTTCCTACCCCAGGCCCTCAGAAGCACAACATTTTTGTTCCTGGTCAAATAAGTAAATTTGAACTTGCAGTTGCTTTACATGCTTTACAGATTAGTTCATGGAATAATTTAACCTAAAACCTCCCAAGTACCATTCTCCATCTCTTCCCCTGCCACCAACTCAGGTAAAAGTTTTAAATTAAAAAAAAAAAAAGAGAGAGAGAGAGAGAGGAAAATTCTTCCAATACTATCTTTTATTTCAAGAAGATAAGGAGATACGGGTCAATATTTTTTTTTTGTGAAAAATTCTTACTTTTCTGTTTGTGCTGAACTTTTCTCATATTCCTAGTTTTCAAGTATTTGAATAATTTTGCTACTTTAGTAGTTAAGTTACTGGATAGCTCATCATATTTGCCATTTGAGTGTGTGTGTGTTTTTTTCTTTTTTTAATTCCCCTAATGGGATGTGCATGGAAAAATGGGTTGTAGCAATGTGTGGACAAACATGAAAACTGTACAGATCATTTAATACCAATAGTACTTAAAGCAGTATTTTTCTCGGGATCTGTTAAGAGTTCAGATCCTAACAACTGCACCTAAATTTTGAGTACCAAGATTTTCTATGGTAATTCTGTCCTGATTAGAAGCTTGCAATCACTATCTGCTTTGGATATCAGTTGAAAAGTTTAAGACACAGACTGATTTCATTCCGATAAGTTATTATCAATTAATTATCTTTTGTGAAGCTGTTATTAAAATAGGAAAAATTATAAAACGAGCAAACAATTTTGTACTCTTATGGATGTCTTGACTGCTAAAGATATTTGTGAAGATGCACAAAAAAAAAAACTTCACTATTGCATAGTAGTAATATTTACTGGAAGCAGGGCCACTGGGAGGTCATTTTTTTCCATATTTTTTTCATATAAACTAACAGCATTTTTAAAACAGCTCTTTCAGCTCAGCTCTGTGCATAAAATTGTTCTGTTTTGGCTGGGTAATAGCTGAAATACCACTTCTTATCTTCCATCTCTCTTCTGGCTGTTGTCCATTTCTCCGCTACTCCTCTGCGTCTTCTGACTTGCTGGACCTCTTGGAGAGAGGATTTGTGGTGCTTTAGATTGTCTTTTTATGCTGCCTGCTTTTGTCATTTTTTTGCTTTTCTCCACAGTACATGCCATAAATGCATTAGTCAGGAGCATTCAGGTTTTTTGTGAATATACATACTATAAAGATAGTTCTCAGGAGGTTGCAACTATGCAGCAGAGATGAAGACGAAGCGTATTTAGTTTGGAGCCCTCGTTCTTAAGACATTAGTTACTTAAGATTTTGTTCTCATACGACACAAAATTTCCATGCTTGCCTTTCAAAGAGGAGGCTTCATTGTTTTCAGTGCCACCAAAGCCATGTGTTATACAATAGTATTAAAAGCAAAAGAAAAAAAAAAAGGATTTATTTTGTAAGTAATGATATAGAAAGATGTCTTCTCATGAGGGGTGAGATGGAAAATAAGGAATTGTAATCTGTCTTTTTTTTTTAAAGATGTTTTTAATAAGGACCTGGAATTACTCATTGTGGTAGTCCATCAAGGCTTTTATGATCTTCAGAAACAGGGTATGCTTTTTGTTCCAGCTGAAGTCACATACCAGAGTGATGAGCTTCAGAAACCCTAGAGAGGCAGAAAGACAGATGTCCTATAAGGTTAAATTCTTTTCTTCTTGACTTTTGTTGTGGAATATACCTTGATGTGGCATTAGCTCTAACTCTCACTTTAAGAGTAAGATAGAATCTTTATTTCAGGCTAACTTCTTATTGTCCTTTGTTTTAATTTCTGGTTTTAAATGTATTGTAAAACTCAACAAGAAGTTTTCTGCTGAGAGACCTAAATACAACTTTATCATAGTGTATTAAAAAACATAATGACGGTTATTTGGTTAGCCACCAATTTCCTTTCTCAGGCTCAGATTACTAAGTTATCATCTGGCATTCTCAGACATGCTAACTAATTGCCCTGTAGCTGACAAATAAAGAGCACATTTTACAAGTAATGTGTGGGAGGTACTAACTAATGTCAATTCATATGTTGCTGGGATACAGTTTTTATTTGTGTTTAGGATTATTTAATTAACGTCTTAATTGTCAAGTACAGAGCAATGAAGCATGCAGTCCAAAGTCCCATTAATGCAAAAACATAATAGACTGTATTGTCCTTTGGCTCAGATGCATACTGCTATGGTTGTCAACAATATTGTAGTTGCAGCAAGGGACTCGAACATCTATCGTATGAGGAAAGACTAAACGAGCTGGACCTGTTTAGCCTGCAAAAGAGAAGATTGAGAGGGGATCTTAACAACATGTACCAATACTTGAGGGGAGAATGTAGAGAGGATGGGTCCAAACTCTTCTCTGTGGTGGCCAGCGCCAGAGCAATGGGTAATGGGTACAAATTGAAACACAGGAAGTTTAATTTCCATAGGAGGAAGAACTTCTTTACTGAGGGTGACAGAGCACTGAAACAGGCTGCCCAGAGAGGTTGTGATCTCTAAGGTCCTTCTAACCTCAACCAGTCTGTGATTCTGTGATTCTGTATATTGGAGGAGTCTCTGTGGAACAGGAGGATGTTAGGCTTACCCAGTTAAAGTCATTAGGGTTAAAAATACATTTATTGAGAGAGCACTGTTCAACACGTGTCACTAAGAAGAGAAAAACACAGTATTTAACAGGTGCTTAGGTGATCAACCCTGGTCTATCCAATGAGGAAAGCATGAGGGTCCTGTGAAAGAAGGTCTGCCTATGGTTGTGGGTAGCAATGTTTCTGTCTACTTTACACTGGCCCTTCCTATCTGCTTTTGGGATAGAAGTTGCAGGAAATTCTGCCTGATGTTTAATATTGACATACACAGTCCAGTGTTTTACAAGAGATAAAAGGAAAGAGGGAAATCATATGTAATGTTGAAAAGCGAGTCATGGTTTCTCCTTCGTAGGCTGCTAGAAACCAATGCTGTGGAATTGTATCCTATGTGTGAATTAACTGAGGGGGGTGGCTATGGCTGCGGAAGGCCTCGACCATATCTACTGATACATTTAGAGATGTTGACCTAGAAGGGGAGAGTTATTCATTAACTTCCTGTACAATATAAGGAATACATAGTACCACCTGAAACAAAAATGCATTATTAAACTCTATTAGGCTGATCTTGCATAATGAGATGAGGTTGCTGGTCGCTATTTGCAAACTCAGCAAAGAGATGAAAAGCCCACAAAGCTGACACATGTACTGTCTCCTCCCAGGTAGGATTATGACAGGTGAGCACTGCCATATCACTAGTGTACACTGTGGTTGCGTCTGCCCCATCTAGTTTGTGGTATGGCAAAGGTTCTGAGTGTAAAGCATCTAATTTTAACATTATAATGAGTTGTAAGGAAGAATGAAAATAATAATAATAAAAAACTCATTTATAAAAATGGACAGTGAGATGATGAACTAGTTGAGGACTGTGGCAAAAGACCATATCAGTAGAGATGAAAATATCCAAAGGAAGGATCCAAAGGACACAATGGCATGGAAACAACTGTTCACGCTATGTTGTAGCTGCAATTTAGAAAACCATCCTCATGGAGCCTAATTAAGGATTTTAGGATTTTTTTGCGTTCCTTCTCTCATGAAAGTAAATGCCTAGCATACAATATATAACTTAACTGAGGTGTTGCCAGTAATTCATGGTATTGGCCGGAAAGGTTTACATAATTTTTCTGAGGTGGGAAAGTGGGAAGGGATTGAATGCTTGTCTTGACAAGCAGGTGCCTGCCATGATCCCTGAGTTATGATGTACAAAACTGTTGGTGGTAAAATTTCCACCATGTTACTTTGTCCAAGTAGAAAAGAAAGAGATATCAGTGGGCCCTGAGACTACCCAAGGGCACAGAAAGTTCAAAGGGTAAGGAACACCTCATAAAAAAATAAAAATAGAAGACATCACCTTCTACAGGAGACAGGAAGCAATGCTGATATTGCAGCTGACTTCCAGGGGAAGGCTCTTGTCCAGCTCCAAACTGGGAAAAAAAAATCCTGAAAGAGCAGCAACAGTAGAAGATCTTCCTTACAGGAAAATGTTGAATATAGCCAAACTCATGCTTGCAGTGCTACAAGTGCCAGGGATGGAAGAGGTGAAGAGATGAGCTCTGGTGGCACACTGGGACAGAGCTGGCAAACCAGAAAAAAACACAAACTTTTCCTGCTCTTCACCGGAGGTGATGTTGGCGGTGTGCTGCCATGTGTGCCTTTTGGTGTAGGTTCAAGAGACTGAACATGTCACCCAACTCAGAAACTTTCTCCCTTCTCAGTTTTCTTTGGGCCTGGAGCATGCATAAATAATGCAAAATGTTTTGTCATAAAAACTGTCCGTCTCATGGATGGGTGAACTGCCTTATCTGACACAGGGCTATCTGACAGGATATAAGGTTGCTGTACTTGTTTTCCAAAATGTTTTTTTTTTTTTTTTGCAGAAATGATAGTTTACTGGCTGTAAATACTTCTGAAGACCTGCTTAAACAAAGCTGTGAAAGTAGAAAATTCTGCTTTATTAGAAATCAAAGGTTTCTAATCTCAACACTGAATGGAATTTTCTGCCACTCTTATCAAATTTGAGTGGAAAGTAAAAGCAAATTTTCATCTATAAAAAAGTAATGAAAAAAAATATTTTTATCATCTAAACATTGATATATGTAGATGTAAACATTGATGGATATATAGTTACACACAGGCATACCCACATATACATATATTTGTATTTTATATACATGTAGATACACATGCGTACGTGTGTGCACACACACCCTTACCCATTTATACATACATACATATATATATATATATATACATATAGACACACACATTTATAACATAGATTGAACCCTGCCTCTTTCTACAGTTTCCCTGAATTTTGGTCTTGCATTGAATCCTTTCTACTTTGTTACAAAAGGAAGGTTCAACTCCTCTGTGGTGAAAGAATGGATGACCGGACTCATCAACCAGCAGCGTTAAGGTGTTTCATGTACCACACCTTAATAAGAAACAAACGACCAGGATGTTTATTTGAGTGTTATTTGCTAGAGTTTGTTTAGCCCAGTACCAAATTCATTTAATCCATCAGATTGTTGTTGAGATTATGTGCAGCTGAAATGCTAAAGACTTGTCTTTCAGACAGATTTCTTTTCTTTCAGCACAATCTGTCTCTCACTTGGCTTTTATGAACTTTTATGTTAGCTAACTTATAATCCATTAGTCATTCAGAAAAGCTGATGCAAGTTTTATAGTCTTGCTTTTATTTCCTCCTTTTTTTTTTCCACAGATGATTTTTCAGAAGCCAGGATTTTTTCTCTAAATTCTCATTCTTGCCTCATTATTTCCTGGCGATTCTGAGCTGGTTCTTTGTTTTCAATTCCAAAAATCTGGAATGCCATAATATTTTTCATTCAATTTTTGAGGAAGAACTATCTGGCTGTCATGCAAAAGTTTCAGCGTTTCATTCCAAAATTTCATAATAATTTCACTTAACATTTTAACACACTAATGCTTCACTTAAATCTAGTGTTTTTGTAACAGTGGTGGTATGAATATTTAAGGTAAGTGAGGTGTGCAGGGATATTTTGCCTCCACTTCTACAACTTGCTTCTCTTAAAAAAATAAATTGCTTCACACAGTGCTTCCTTGTGCGGTCATCCCAGTAACTGGAAGAATATATTTTAAATAAAATATTTTAGGGAAGTGCTCAATAATTCCTGAAAGCCATTTCCTGTCATGAGTACTTTCTCACCTGATTGCTACCTTTCTTTCGCCCTTCCGAGCTCACTGGAGAACAACTAATTGTATTTATTTATTTATTTTCCCTGAGTACCATTTAGTATCATGTGCAAGGACAAAGAAAAAGTAGTACAAGAAATGAAAGGCCACTATATCCGAGACACGTGTTTGAGTGAGAAAAAACGTGCCTCTAAATCTCTTTTCTGCCATTGGTATTTCAAGTGATAATGGCAGTCAGTTTGCTTTCTCTTATTTCAACTTTTAGCCACAGTAAAATAGCCTACCTGTAACAGACATCTTGCTATTAAACCTTAAGTGCAGACATGGCACTCAGCAAGTTCCCCTAAGTATTTAGAAAAGACCAGCATAACAAACAAAGTCTTATGTCCAGTGTGTTTTCAGAGTCACTGCATGAAAGTTGTTTTGCTGAAAAAAAAATACCTTTTTTTTATCCTTGTCTTGACGCCATTGTGACACCAGGCACTAAGATGTCTTCTCTACAAAGGGGCCTTGCAATAGAAAAATGCTTCACAAAAATAGCTTTCCAGCTGCTTTTTGTCCTGGGCTTTGGCCTTGAAACACCGCATGTGAGTTATTGGAAAGAATAAAGCTGAAACTTGAGAAAAATACTCTAAGAAATATACCTTCTTAAAAAAATATATTATGTGTGTGTATCTATCTATCTATCTATCTATCTATCTATCTATCTATCTATCTATCTATTCTGTCTCTCACTCCCTGTCCTTCCAAAAAAGGCCTCAGGACAAATCAAAAAGAAAATACTTCCCTTTTTTTCCCCCAATTCAGACTGAAAACTAGACATCCCCTTTGGTTTTTATTTTGGTTAGCAGCTTGGACTCCCTTACTCCACAACTAACCTGAACAAATATTATGCCTTAGATCATTGCAAGAGAGTGAATTCCAAAACAAGCACAGAAACAATAGACAACAAATATCTTTTTCCTGGAAAAAAAAATACAGGTAATTAATTAACCTTCTAAGATGAGAGATAATCATTTGCAGTTTTTTTTTCCAATAAAAAAGTATAATTTATATAGATTTTTAATTTAGGAAGGAAGAAAAACCCCATCCACAGTAGTTTTGAACTAGCTTCAGCCCTACTGTGCTGCATACACAGTGTAATAATATCCTTAGCAAAACAAGGAATCGTTTATACAGCCCCATGCTGCATAGGAACCCTGTAAATACTGGAATTTTACATAATGTAAAAGTATCACGCTTTATAGAGGGTATAACATACTTCTGTTACCAGGAATGAAGTTTTGTGGTTAGCAAAAATATTCATCTCGAGACCTGTTGCTGATATTGAGCAATACTGAATTTCCGAATACTTGTTCAAGTTCAGACCTTTGCATGAATCCTGTTAAGCAAAATGCGCAAGGAGTCATGGCAGGTCTTCCAAGTGTTTTGTCCCTTTTCAACTCGTTGGGATGATCCCCCACTCTAGTCACTACTAGCGTCTGCTGATTCCATGATTCTTTCTGAACGGAAGGGAAGAAGGGGAAAAAAAAGGGTTCCATTAGGAACTTATATGATGTCTCAAACTCTGTTTAAATTTTCACCATGGTAGACAATTTATCAGGTAAACCTTGAGGCATAGTTCATACTCTCTTTTCAGAGAGAGGTAAGGAAGGGGTCTAAACTCATAGAATTGTCATCCTCTGTGTTTGTTGTAGCTTTTGCACAGTGATCCAGCCTGGGGATGATTGTGTGTAACTAATTTTGAGGGTGAACTATCTGTGATCAAGAAATTCCTCTGCCAAACTTGTGTTCTGTGTTTATCTGTCATGTTGTCCTTTAAAGATCTAGCTAGAAACTAGAGTTTTACGGCCCCAGGCCACTGCCTGTTTGATTTTGAGGCTCTATACTTAATTGACTGGAAGGCTGAGAAGGATTGTATCTACCCGTTTGGGGATTCAAGGTATATGGATCTCAAGGCACTGTAGGATCCTATGACTGGAGAAGGATGCCAGGCATGAGGTCTTCATGACAAGAGTATACTTATGGGCAAAGTCATGCATCCACTTCACTTGCACTTAGAGCTATCTGTGTACAAGCTGGCACGTCCAGGAGACCTTTAGGTAGGCTGGCCTCACACTGTAGGTCAGAATAGTCATTAGTCCAAGCACGTTGTTGACCCACTTTGGGACAGGAGCTGGCTTGCCTCCAGGTGGGTAGAGAAAATATATGACCCTCTCAAGACTAACAAGAATGATTA
>NW_010579859.1:37936-92050 GCF_000705375.1 Tinamus guttatus | reverse complement strand
TACTTATTCAGATTTCTTAGTATGGGTTTAGATGCCTCATTTGGGGCTTTCTCTTCTTTCTTATGTTGTTCTCATTTCTCACTTGGAAATCTTCACTATTTTTCCTGTGCAGATATTTCTGTTTACCTCTTACTAGGATATTTTGCCTGATGTTTAACCTAAAACAACTTTGCTACTTCAGTGGAAGAGAACATCACTGTTCCCAGAGGAATATTCTCTTTCCACGATCATAACAAGATGTTTCTGAGGAATAACTCAGAATAAGCTGTCTTTTTAATTTGACACAGCACTGTATCACCCTGTTTCACACCACTCCTCTGTCTTCTCCCTCTTTTTCTTCCTTCTGCAAATTTTTGTGATTTGAAGTCTTTCCCATGCGAAAGCGCACATGAAGTGTGAACATGACAAACACATCACGCTGTCTCAGAATGATGTGTTGCAAAGTGAGCATGATCTGTTAGGTAGTTCAGCTGTGTTTTTTAAAAAAACTAAAAAAACACTGAGTTTTCATGTAAAGTCAAAGAAGGCTAGCCAGATTCAAATGGATTTTTCTTTTGCTATTTTTGGAGGCTTTTTGGTCCCATGTTCAGGAAGAAAATATGTGGCAAACTCGGTTAGTCAGAAAAATAGGATGTTCTCACACCAGGTTCATTAGGATCTGAAAATGGCAAGAATCCACAAGATCCCACTTGGGACCCAGGGCAGTGAGGTTAGTTACACTGCTGCCTTAAAATATATAAATGAGGAGAAATTCTGGGGTTTGGGCTTGATCCCAATCCCAAAGATTTTGAGCTGGAGGGTATTTTGGTGCTTCATTAGAAATGCCAAGTGTCATATCTCATCACTGGACTTGAGGGGCAAGTCCATGATGTGGTAGTATCTGATCTCCAGGCTTTGGGGTGTGTACATCCAAGTGTGGTATTCTGTGTCTGCAGGTAAACTTGTGGTGGTTGATTTTTACTCTTTCTCACAACACTTTTGCATTTCTGCTCCTATGCAATGACTGTGTGAGATGTATTCTGCTGCAGGAGGCCTCTTCCTCCCAGTGAGGGAGAAAATTTCCACCCCAGGGAGTCACTGAGCTTGCTTAAGGGGAGCTGCTTCCAGGGGTGGCAGTGTGTGACAGACCAAGGTGGCCCGAGCGGAGAGACCACCCGATGTCCAGGCCTCAGAGATGGTAGAAAAGAGCTTCCTGAAGGTCAGGGAAGATTGGAGCGTGGTTGCTGAAAGTGAAAGACACAGAAGGATTAAAATTGGAGTCCTGCAGGGACTCTGCTGGCTGGAAAACAGTGAGCAGGATTAGAAGCTGCTCATGCAGCTCTTTCATCAGGCCCTCCTTAACAAGTCAGGTTGTCTGTTTGCAAGTTAACTGTCACTTTATAACTGTGTACTTTATAACTTATAACTTTATAACTGTCATAGGTTTGCAAAACACAGCTTTTTTACATTAACAGCTCTTTGGTTGTTTGCAGGGAGCTTGCTTGTAGAGAAGATATAGGTACCTCAAGGCTTTGTTTGACCATGTTTAACCTGACTCATGGGCTTATGTAAACCCATATGAACAAGGGTTTTAATGGTGCTTAAGTTCCAGGCCAGACTTAGGCACTTCTGGAAACTGCGTCCCATCTGTGGAATCTTTTTTTTTTTTTTTTTTAATAAAAAAAAATCAATACTCTCAGAGCTGATGCGATGGCTATTATAGGCTACTCACTTTTTTTGCAAGTATCCTGGCTTGGGAGTAAATCAAGTACCAGGGGCAGTGATCTTGGCGCTGCATAACCGCATTTCCAATTCTGGATTATCACCTGAGGCTATCCTGAATAGATTCACTGGAGACTATGGATGTTTGGTTTCTGTCCATGACATGACAGCAGAATCAAGTTGAGCACTGGTGAGCAAGGCCTGGAGTTATTTGTTTGCCACTAGAATGAGAATCTGTGTATTTACTCTGAAGTAGGCTAAGATACTTGAGTCAGTAGATGTTGGGTCCAGCCCTCATTCCTTCTACAGCATTGAAAATTTCTTAGCTTTTCTTTATTTTCATTTTTTTCAAATGCTGAATAAGAACAATATTATCTCAGTTTAAAGATTATTGATAGGAATTTCTGTGTAAGCACATTGCAGATTTACTATCATACAAGACTTGGATTTTAGTCCTCAGACAATGCATTAATTATGCAAAGCAGACCAGAATTTAGCAATGCTAATGGCACTCAGTCTATTAAAAAAACCTGAGAGGTATCTTGGGACTCTGGGCTATTGCGTCTGGGTGTTTGAGTTGGCTCACAAATGACAAAATATATCTGTTGTGCTTTCCAAGTGCTGGGTTGACCATCGTGCCCTTGATAATTTTGGGGGTTGGTAAGTGGAAGCAGGCACCACTACTGCTTGAAAAAAGAGTGGGATGGCAGGTCTGCATCTCCTGTGTGTTGAATGTGCCTGTGCTGATTTCTGTCCTTGGCCTTGTCAGCCCCAACTGCAGGATGAGGAGCCAAGTGGATCTTTCAAGGATTGTTGGAGCTTTGAGTAAAACTAATAGTTTTACTATTAGTGAGAATAGATTCTCACTTGGGCAAATAAAGAGATAGTACTTGCTTGCTGCCTGACATTTTTCAGGGGGTAGCTGTATCTGTTTGCTGAAGAAGTGGAGACCTGGACAAATTTTTCTAATGGTACCCAAAAGATGAGAGGGGCATGAGTGTCTCAAATGCAAGTATATAGATTTGTATAGACAAACCCCACTGCAGATTTCTAAAATATATTGTGATTGATACAGATCTTTGTATAGTGTTTTATCCTATTGCTTAGCCTTTCAAACAGGATTTTCTCTCCTTTTACTTCTCTTTTTCTGCTGGAGAGTTGCTTTCTGAATGTTGACTACAAAATAGAACATTGCATATAAAATCACTGGGAAAGAAAAGCACTTTAAAATCTATTAGGGTAGCACTTAACAATGAAATAAAAATGATGTCTCAAGAAAATATGTTGCTTTAATAACCTATATATATGTCAGAAGGGAAATATTTCTTGTTTAATTAATTAAGTAGGCTTCAGAAGAGTTTTAAATTCTTTCTTATTAGGAAGGAACAAGGTACTAGACAGCTTAGGAGGTATATAATATAAATGTTAGACTGCTGTATGTGCACCATATCTATGTAATAGATATAAAAGAAGCATAATTGGAATGTGTTTTCTGTTATTTTTATGAAAATTATCTGAAAATACTGTCCATGTGCATAACAGAAAACCACTTTAAACCACTCTAATTTGTTGAACTGATAGAAATTTTTAAGTACCACCTCCCACACACATACACATTCAGATCCTCTGTCAACACTAATTTTTCATACTTCCATCTAGAAAGTGGTACTTTTCCACTCAAATACCTCAGATATCAAAGATGATAAGGGACTGAGTGTTGTTTTATTTATTTGTTTGTTTTGTTTTTAATGGTACACTTCCTTTATATGTGTGTGTTTCTAAGTATTACGTTGGGACAAACTTGCTCCAGGGCAATAGTACCAACTCTGGTGTGCTCCTTAGCTCTTAAGTGTTTGACATTGCGTCCTTCGTGTTATTTAATGCCAGTTCTGCATGTAATATACAACCTGCTGAAAGTCCGAGTGCCTGTTGAGTCGCTCCCACACATGGGTTCCCAGCCAGCGAGTGAGGGAGCAGCTCTCTTCCAGTGCGGAGAACTCCCACTCCTTCCTTCTCTCCCAGGATGGCCAAGCGGGTGGACACAAGGCATCTGTCCCTCTGGGAAGCTAACAACAGCTGGAGTTAGGTGTGAATGACAATTTGCATTTTGTCAGAAGTGGAGAGCGGATTATATGGCATTTTGTCAAAATCTAAAATGTGAAGTAACTAGGTTTTGCTACTTGTGGAATCGAGCTGGAAGCTCGGGAAGCCGCGGAAGTGTAGTCGGCACTGTATGTTGGTATGGTAGGCAGCAGATGGAAATGGAAGAGCTTCTGTCACCACCATTACACCTGTATTGTAAATTTACCACCCTCTTAGATGGGAACAATCAGTACTGTTGATTTCAATATTCCATTTACTTACTTTTATTATTTTCCGCTGGGCATCCCAGTCGGGGCAGAGGTGCTGAACTGAGAGCTGCTTTGGCAAAGAGAGGGGGAAAATGCTCCGACAGATCACAGTGTTAAAGGAGGGATGGGAAGAGGAGGAAGACACAATCCTTTTGAATTGAGTTTGTTTTTGGAAGGTCATTTGTGCCCCTGAGCATCCCCAATCCTTGCTGCCTCTTCCTAACCCAGAACCATTTCAACCCAGCCCTGCCCCACTCTGTGGTGCCAGGTCCAGCCCCTGGCCCAGGTAGTGCCCTGACAAAATGGATAAATGTCACCCACTCCTCTCTCCTTGTCCACAAATGCAATCACTTTACTACAGCAGGCCATCACACCAATCAGTCATGATTTACCCTTGCTAAATCCATGCTGACCATGCCCAGCTATCTTCCTCTCCTTCAGGTGTCCAGAAATGGCAACCAAGAAGCCTTATTCCATGATTTTTACAGGGAATGAGGTAAGGCTGAATGACTTGTCATTCACTAAATCATCCTTTTGGACTTTTATGAAGAAGGGTACAAGGTTTGCTTCCCCCCAGTCATCAGGTCCTTCTCTGATCTCCATTGACTTTTAAAAGTGATAGAAAGTGACCTTGCTATGATATTGGCCGGCTCTCCCAGCACCCTTGGATGCAGCTCTCTGGTCCCATAGACCTGCACATGTGGAGCTCTTGCAAGCAGTTCCTGACTCAACCTTCACCCCTGCTGGTTGTTCCTTCCTCTTCTCCCTGAGGTTCCTCTTCTCCCTGTAGATACAGAGACCTAGGAGACCTTGTTGATAGCGAATGTGTCAAAGGGCACAGCAAGCATCTCAGCATTATCTGTGTTCACTGTCACCAAACCACCCCTTTCAGCAATGAGATAACATTTTCCTTGCTCACTCTTTCACTGCTATGTGCAGGTGAAACTCCTTTAATTTTTGGCAAATGTATTCCCCAGAGGTTTTTCAAATAAAACCCAGACCTTTTGAGCAAGTCTGTCCACGCAATTGCAATTAGTGAGTTCTGAAGACCTTTAATTCCATTCTTCTTCTGAGTGCTTTATTTTGGAATCTCAACAATTCCTTTAACTTTCTTTTTATGTGTGTGTATATATATGAAAGAATTGCCATGCTATCTTAGAGCAACATTCTGGAATAATTTAAAGTGATTTCAGATACTTGGCTATAAATGTCATGGAAGTGTTTATTCTACATAAATTTTCTTATAATGCACCTATTTCAGAGCCACAACCCAAAATCTGCCTGTGGACAAAAAAAAAAAAAAAAAAAAAAAAAAAAGTCTAATACCTTCCAGAATTAATTTCTTCATTTTATGTTTCAATGAGTGCCTTCAAGTAAAAAGGTGTTTTTAAAGCTGTATTTGAAGATAGACTGTACTCCATATATGAACTTGCTGAAAAAAGTTCCTAACCTGTTTTCCTATGTATTTATATAGTGCTTAGCCTGATGAAATGCTATTTAGAGTCTTTGAATACTCTATATGCTTAGAAACTCTCCTATCGCTGCTTATGTGGGCACCAATTCCGAATTAAGAGACCCTACTAAGACTTGTTTAAAATTTATAAATTTTGCTTTTCAGCTTTTATTTAGAATCATATTCATATGCATTAGCCATTGCTGTACTAGCTACAGGCATGATGCTCTACTCCTTCAGTGTTTTTCCAGTTGCAAGAAGAGCATAGCTGTACCTACTTCACTGCTTTAACCACTTAAAAATAATTTTTAAAGTAATCTGTTCTACTAAATCATTGCCAAAATTGCTGTAATAACTACCTTCTTAATGATTAAGGAGTGTAGCCAAAATCAACAAAGTAGTTCACTATAGTAAAGCTTGTAGGCATTGATATAAACCGTAAGAACATACTATCAACTTTTTTTCTCAAGATGAGCTTGGGTTTCAACTTTCTCTTTAAATGCTAGTCTGGAAATCATGCTTTCTTTCATTTTCATGGATAGGCATATGTCTGAGAGTGGACTTGCCTTCCAAAACCTGCAAAGTCCATGTATGTATACAGGAAAGAGTACCGTTTAAGCATCTTTCACTCATTTAGTCAGCCTGAGTCTTGCAGATTCCTTTCCTTTTGCATATTGCTCTCTTCTCTGAGGTGTGATCAAATTTGCAATGGGAATCAATGAGGTAAAGTTTCAATCATCTACTCAACTGAAAGGAGCCCTGGTGAGGCCGCATCTGGAGTACTGTGTCCAGTTCTGGGCTCCACTGTACAAGAGGGATGTGGAGCTGCTGGAGAGAGTCCAGTGCAGGGCTACAAGGATGATCAGGGGCCTGGAACATCTGCCCTATGAGGAGAGGTTGAGGGAGCTGGGCCTGTTCAGCCTGGAGAAGAGCAGGCTGAGAGGGGACCTGGTCAGTGTATATAAGTACCTCAAGGGAGGGAATGAGGAGGATGGTGCTGGCCTCTTTTCAGTGGTAGCCACTGATAGAACTAGAGGAAACAGCCACAAACTGAAGCATCAAAAGTTCCACAGGAACTTAAGGAAAAAATTTTTAACAGTGGGGGTGACAGAGCCCTGGAACAGGCTGCCCAGAGAGGTTGTGGAGTCTCCTTCTCTGGAGATCTTCCAAACCCGCTTGGACGCAGTCCTGTGCCACGTGCTCTAGGTGACCCTGCGTGTGCAGGGGGGTTGGACTAGATGATCTCTAGAGGTCCCTTCCAACCTTAAGCATTCTATGATTCTATGAGAGACTGGAGAAAAATATTACTTCTGTCTTGTCCTGTATCCCTTCTTTCATGTACATCAGCTATCCACAGCAGGTCTGTGGATAATCAGCCCCCAGTGCTTCAAAGACTAGAGGCTTTCTTCTGCATCAGTAAGGGTCAGATTCATGCTCTTGGGGTCTTATGGTCCTTCCACCTTCCTCTAGTTTTCTTCAATTATTTGTGCTGTCAAGGGAGGAACTGAGATCAAATAGAGTTCTTATTTCAAGAGTAAGGAAAGGGCCTGCAAAGTTTGGTCAAGTGTGAGCTGCCAAGATATGACTCTCCTTTAAGCTCCAACCTTTCCACCAGCAACATCTTAATCCAAATATCTGTAGGACTTAGCACGATGCAGATGTGATCTTTAGTGAGGTGTGGCAGTGATACCATGGAACTACTGGTTGTACTAATAACTTATCAGAACTCTATAGCACACAGCTTTTGTCTCACTCCTGTGAACTAGTGTGCGAGCCTGAAGACAAGTGATCCAAGCTTCCTGTGTAAGCAAAACTTTCAGATACAGCCAGCAGTAGGTATATCCACACAGCGATTAAAGAAGCCTTATCTCAGTAAACACTTCTGGTCTGATTGCACCAGTTTATTATGTTCCTCAGGTCAGCATCACTGTTTTAATGCTTCACTCAAAACCATTGGTGAGGAAGAATGCTCTGGTGTTAATAATAATTTCATGTATTGAAGGTATTTAATATGTTATTGCATTTGATAATCAATAGTAAGCACTCAATAGTAGGTTATGTTTATTGCAAATCCAAATGAGCGACAGGTAAATAAGTTATTCTAATGGGCACTGATCTCTTTTCATCTGCAAAATGTGATTGCCAAACTCCAAGGGCATAACTTGGAGAGAATGTGTTTTCCAGAATGGGGGAGTAGAGTAACTTTTCCAAGAAAAGATAATATTGAGGATTTTGCTTTGAGATGAGAAATACCTTGTGGTTTTGTACAGAGGCCATGGGACACGGTCAGCACCAGGCTGGAAGTTGCAGTAATTCCCGGTAGAGTTCAGATTATGGTTACTTTTTGGTTTGACTTTCAGTTTTATAATTCCTTTAGAAATTAATCCTTGCATAGTTACTTCCCAGGCGAGAGCAGTGTTTGACAGCTTATTGTGAAAAGTTTGTTTCACAACAGCTTTTGCTACGTTTTACGTCAAGGAGTGCGTGTGAATCAGCCTTTTGTTCAAGTTAACAGTATATGGTGATTTAACCCTCTCTGTCCCAGGGTTTGTGCATCTTCCATTTCATCTGATACACAGAGGAAAAAAAAAAGTCTTTCCATTTTTATATCATGTTTGTCCTTCTGCTTTTTGGTCTTAAAAGAATGTGCTTTTACAGACCTGAACTTTAAATCCAAAGTGTTTATATCCTTACGTCACTGAAAATTCTTAGAATAAAATGTGTGCATCACAGCTTAAAGATAAAAATGACAAGTTAACTACTGCCAGTAAAAGAGTCCATCTTTAATGAAGGTTCTCATTAATAATGGTAGTAATTATAGTGTTACAGTTAGGTATGTGCCAGGACTTGGAAATCTCAGGCATACACTTCAGCTTTTCTATCACTTGAGATTTAAAAATCTGAAATTAAGCTGGTGTTAGTGACCATGTAGTTTTTCATGGGGGTTGGATCAAGTAAATACGAGATGAAAATGTTCAATTGCCATCTCAAGATGTTAGTAAATAGCAGCAGAGGTATGGTGTGGAACAGATGGATGTTCCCATTTGTTTAACAGGTGAGTCATTGTTCTGCAGATGGACGGCTTCCAGCTCAGCTTTCTGCCAGGACAGATTAGTATAGTGTACAATGCAGAACATAGATACCCTAATCTATTTTCAACACCGCTTACTGGGGAAAAATAAAAATTAAAGATAAAGGAATAACCAGTTCATACTCAAGAAAATGAGGTGATCCTCTACAGAGGGAAGGAAGCCTCAAAAATCTGTGTAATAATCAATTAGAAACTTTGCAATAGAGTCTTTTCAGTAACGTTTTTGTGGAGATATATTTGACTACAGTTCATTGAATTATTGTTTTGTTAAATTAGTGTTGTTTTTATATAATATTGTTTAACAGAAAAATGCATCCCATTTGAGGAAAAAAAAAAAAAAAGATTTCTATTAAGTTTACCTTTTACCAGCAGGACTTTTGGTATAAATTCTCTTTGGTTTTATATTCTTATTTCAAACTTCATCAAATGAAAGCAGATCTGCCCATGGGGGTTTCTACACTGTATTTGGTACCAAAATGACGAAGCAAAGGGCACTGCCGTTCAGTTCCTGCCTGTTAAAGTTTAATTCTTAATCATTTAGCTATTATGTTGCATGCTTTTGATGAGTGACATTACCAAGCTTCATGGCATCTGTTAAAATTAAATTGTAGAAGACGGATAGAATATGTTTGAAACACCACGTGGAGCTAAGAGCAAGCTCCTTTTGCAAGAGCAGCTACCACTTCGGGCAAGTCTGACGTCTGTCTGCTCGCACCACCAGCCCAGGTTCAGTGCCTGGGTGGATGGAGCGGCTCTGCAGGACACCCCTGCGAAACGTCCTGCTTTTGTGAGAGCTTCAGCCAACACTGTTGAGGATGTGACTTGTTAAAACAAACCAGCAAACCTTGAGTCTAGGAGTAACTGAGTTAAGAATGATTTGTGGGGTCTAAAACCCCAATGAAGGAATTCAGGGGCAAGCTCAGAACGGAGCCACTCAGGGCATGTCGGAAGAAGACTTCAATATGTATTCTGAGATGTGTAATCATAAAATCATTAAAGTTGGAAAGGACCGCTAGAGACCATCTAGTCCAACCCCCCTGCACAAGCAGGGTCACCTAGAGCATGTGGCACAAGGTAACAGTAATGTTATAAAAGAAGATATGCTCAAAGTGAAATGCAGTGAAATTACTGCAGTGTTGGTCTATATTGATACCAAGCTTCTTAAAGAACTCTTTACAAGGCATTAAATCAAGCAAAATGTGTTAGCACTTTTATAGCCTTAGCAGCAGCAAATTTGAAGTATCAGGCAGAGACTTCAAAATTACAATTACAGTATTACAAATACTTCAAAGTAAAATTTAGCTTTCTGTTTTTAAAGTCTGAGGATAATGGCTGCGGTTGGATATCTTGCTCCAAAAGGAAGTAAATTTTAATGACTCTCTTGGCTTTTTTTTTTTTTTTCCTCCGTATTCAGAAGGATACAATCTGGAGATCTATTTTAATGGGACTGGAATTAGAGACATGAAAACCAAGGGAAGGACATGATTTAGCCTTCAAACAGGGAAGAAACAGTGCTAAGATACTAATACTCAGAGAGACCACAGCAAAACTATACTAAGCACATTACAGCTCATACTTTTTGAAGCATGACAAGCTCTTTGAGTGGGATCACTTTCTATAAAAGGCTGCTTGAAGGATCTGTCTCATAGAGTGGACTGGAGTAATTTAATGAGTCTGGTACAGTCCTCAGCCAGGATTGCTGTGCATCCATTGCCCATTGGAATTGCCATCTACAGCACAGGATATTTTTATTGTTGCTAAGCAGCTTAAATAAATTGAAACTAAAGTGCCAACAGTACTGTGAAATAGCATACAAAATAATTCTGATATGCAGTACTACTTTTATGAGCCTTGTGCATGTTAAGAAACCCAAACCAAACATAGAGAAAAACGTTAAGAATAAGGAATGCTGTTAATTTCATCTGGGATTGGTGGTACAGATTCAAGACATCAGCAACCTGGTGTCAAATGCATCATTAGCTAATTACTGAGCAGGACATCATAAATTAGATCCTGTGTAAGATAAACTAGAAAATATGACTTTATTTCACCTAGGTTTGGAAAACTTAAGAGCAGAATTCCAGAGGCAAAGAGCATTGGTGCGCCCAGAAGAAATAAGAAATACCGAACCTGACTTTCTTTATGCCTCAGCTGGGCTTGAGAAAGGATCTTGCTGTGCCATTTTTGCTTCCAAAGAGCACACCACAAGATGATTGTTAGGGGATACCGGGCTCAGTTTTTAAGAGAAGCAGAGATACAGGCAATGACTGGGCTCCACCTTGTCTTGTTGTCTGCTGCCATACTTTATTAATTGTGTAGTCATGGCATAATTTTGAGAAATAGAAATGATATTACTGACAGATGGAATTCCTTCAGTTTAAGGGCAGATGCTTTTTATATGGCATTCATTAAGAACTACGGATTTTTAAATGGTTGTTTATGAAGATTTAAAACAACAAATTAACACTTCATAAAAAATGTGTTTTTCTCTACAATCTAGTCTGCAGGAACCTTACATGCTTATGTGATTTAACATGTAGCTTAATTAATTACATTGTAAGCAAATTCAAAATATTCAAATGTAGTTTAAGGGAAAGAAACACTTCCCCCAAAAAAACCTCCAAAAATCCTGGCATCCTTGCCTCTATATGAACAAGTCTTCCCCAGCTTTTAATAGTAAAGATAACATAGTAAAACACCTAAAATAAAAATATATTTCTGTTGTTGTTGTATAAGATGGAAGCAAGGTATGGAGGAAATTACACAGTCACATTAGGGAGTGAGCAACCACACAGAAGGAGTGAGAAAATAAACACCGAAGGTATTATCATAGCTGTTGGCTAGGCTTCATCTCTCAAGATACATGCCATGCCACGAGTCTTGTTAATGCACCTCACAACTTGGTCAGCTGCAGCTAGAGTGAATCCTGGAAGACGGTGTCTCCTAGAACCATAGGAGAAGGTAGCCAGCTGCAAACACCGATTTTCAAGGTGCTGTATTGCACCACAGAGCAAAGGCACTTGAAGAAAAATATTTAGGTCAACTGAGTAAAACAATATTGTTCATTTTAGGTAACAAAAAAAAATCCTCTCTCTTTTCATTAAAATTGATTTTTTAGAAATAATTATATTGCAGAAAAAATCAGTTTTGGGTATCCAACTTTTTACTTTTTTTTTTTTTTGCAACAAAGGCATTATTCAGCAGAATATTTCTGTCCATCTCTATAAATGGTATTGACCTCCAAAATTAATTCTAAATCCTGCAAGGGAGAGGTCTAGTGACATGTCATGACAGAGCTAACTGATACCATTCATGTGGTGCACATATCCTGACAAGAATGACAATTTCTACAAATTAAGCCGACATAAATTTCATATGAGACAAACCAACATTATTTTAGGCTTACAAACTGCTAGCAAATTGCGATGGAAAAGGAGGGTGGTTAGCTGGTCTATTATCTTTCTTTTGTGTTACAGGTAGGGATTTAAATGTTTTTGAATATAGACTATAAGCCTCAGGTGACTAAGCTTGATTTCAATGAGAACAGCTAGTTCTGTCCCTGAGGAAAAAAAAATACTGCCTCTCTAGTTCTGTTTTAATGACTGGAGTAGATCTAGGACCCAAATAAGGGTTGATAATAAATGAGGTCTTTAGCCATGAGATAAACCTAGATGAATATGCTTGTGTCCTAAGGAACGTCTTAGGTTGTTTGTGAAATCTGAACATGTATTTTGCTGCTGACAGTAACTCACAGAACTGCAAAATGGCTGACGTTGGAGGAGACCTCTGGAGATCATCTAGTCCAACCGCCTGTGAAGCAGCGGGGCACCTAGACCACGTTGCACGGTGTTGCATTTAGGAGGGTTTTCAGTATCTCCAGAGAAGGTGACTCCACAGCTTCTCTGGGCAGCTCATTTCCTAGTGACAGACTTACTGGTTTCAGCAGAATATGCTGCTAAAGTCCAGTTGCAGGACGCATCGTCAGAGTGTTTTATGATATGTATGTGCTGTTTATAAGAGTATAAATACATGAACGATAAAGCGTGAGCACAAAAGATAAAATGCTGGCAGTTAAGTAAGCTGTGCCTCCTGAAAGCTAAACATTTTTTCTCAGAGAGATGTATCATAAGGCAAGCAATTTTAAGACAACAATAAATGATGGGTAAATGTAGAAAATAGCTTTAGACATCACTGTCTCATCCCATTACACTGCACTGACTTTCACACTTTCAAAGAGAAGGCAACTTTTGTATGCTGATGTGGCTTTAGCAGTTAATTGGGAAGGATGAAGAAACACAAGTTCCAGCTGCCTAGGCTGAAGGATATCATAAGAAAAGGAATTAAATCCATTACAAGAGGGAAAAGTGAAATACATGCCTGCATATGTTCCTAGATGTGTTTCCTACATAGAGGGAGGGGGTTTTGTTTTCTCTTTCACTCCCTCTCCTCCAACTCTCCACTTCCATGTTCTTTTCAGGAAGATAGCAGAAGGAGAGCTTAGTTTTTTAAAAGTTAATTTTGACCAGTCAGCTGTGCTTAATATAAGCTAAATTAGGATGGCTTAGGCCAAGTTATGAGCCTCGGGCTGTGATCCAAGCCCTGAATCTTCAAGCATGCATCCTCTTATAGCATGAATAAAAGAAAAACTTCTTAGGTGGATTAGCAGCTATGTCTTCTTCCCTCTTTTGTGAAAATGAGCTTTCTTGCTGGGAGCCCAGACACACAGGTGTCTCATCCCTATGGGTTAAGCTCATGAGCAGGTTCTGGTTGAGCTCTCACATTGCCTCCATGTTCCTTGGTTTCCTGGCCTGAGTAATCTGAATAGCCATCCAGGTGCCTCCTGGAGAGCGAGTTTGTACTTTTAATTCATGCTCTTAAAATCCTGATGGTATTATTAGATCTGTCATTTGTCTTACCTCTGACCCTGAGAGAACATTAATTACCTTCTTAACTTTGGAAAAAAAAAAAAAAAAACAGCCGCCACAAAGTGCTTTCATTCTTCAGAGACCTTTTAGAGAAGAGTGTTCAAGAGGGTTTTAAAAATCTCATTGCTTACGTGTCTCTAATCAGGTCCTGTACAAAGGGTTCACTTTGTCCTCCTTTTTATATACACCCTGGGATGGTGCTAACACTGGTAATAAAGCTAATGAAGAATAAGGAGTTGAGATACGTTTCATCTTTTGGTGAGTACATCTTTTGCTTTCTCTCTCTCTCTCTCCCAGATGTTTACATCCCAGTCTCTCAAGGAATGTCTGGTTGCTTTTGGTAGGCTGAGAATTAGAGCAAAATCAAAATTTTCAGGAGTGTTTCTTTGCGTGTGCCTGTAGCTAGGTAACACAGCCATGTTTGCAGCTGCATTTGGGTGGCAATGACTGAGCAGGGACCAGGATAGCTCGCTTTTACTTGAATTTAGCTGGAGTTGGTATGTGGCTTTTATTTGTGGCTGCCAGATCTCCAATTCCAAATCATGGCTATCTTATCTGAGAATTTGACTATTCCAGACCATTCTGCTTGAGTCTGGGTCTTACACAGATTTAGAAGCAGATGGTTAGTTGTTAGCTGAAGTCCTTCTCAAATCATTATGTCATTAGATTTGCTAACTAAGATTTTGAGTGGGCTCTGAGGTGTTGGTTTTGTTCTCAAAGCTCCAATGTAATTTGATAATTGGCTAATGCTCTGTATAGCAGCCCTCAACAGAAATGTTGAAGGTAGAATTCCTGTGACTAAAGAAGGACTATGAGCATCTGTAGAATTTGGAAAATTTCTTATGGTTTTAAGGGCTTCTGCCACTTACCATATTACCAGCCATTTTTGAGGGGCATGTGTGCTGTTGGGATTGTGGGCTTGAAGTAATGCCAGATGTGTCCAGAGCCAGGATGGATGCCGGTGCCTGTTCTTCTGAACCCAATGAACAGAAATAAATAATGGTGAATGGAAGCACACAGCTGAAAGCATGCTTTAAAAAATGAAACTTTGCTTAGCACTCAGCTGTGCATTAGCCTCTTCTTCATTAGGGAACATAGTAAATTTAGCTATCACAAAGTATATGAAGGTGCCTATGAGTTCATTTTGCAGGGTAGGCTGTGGTATGCAGTATGTTGCTTTTGATGGTCTTTGCTTTGTAAAGAATAGACTGGAAAATGCATCTAGAGCAAAGTGTCTTTAAAGCACAGAATTCAACTTACCTTTTTGTTGTTTGCTAGCTCAGAAAAGTAATTCTAAATAATATCAAAATTTCTTTTTCCTTTTTTAGAAAGACAAATAATGTTAATGAGCTTTGTGTTGTCAGATAAATAAGCATCAAATATAGTTTGAGACAGAAACCTAAGAATTTCTGCGTTGAGTTCACTGTCTGATTTGAAAGTTTGCAGTTGGCCTCTGCCTACATAATGGGGTAATGAAGAATCCTAAAAGTAACTTTCACCCACAGGGAAGATAATTGGGTCTGCAGCTGACTTATGCAGAGCTGTGGATATAAAGACCAGTAAATATGAAGACCTGCAACTGGATACAGGAAATCAGCTGCAGGCAGAAGTCAGTGGGGTTTAATTGTCAGCTTTGACTGTGGGATAGAGACCAGTATTTTCCTCCCCCCACTCCTTAAATTCTTTCGTAAGAGAGCTTTCAGGAACTTCACTGACTGAGTTTTGGAAGTGAGCACAGTCCTGTTTTACTTTACAGCTGGAGGGGAATCATTTCAGGAGGACCTCTCTTCTGGTTTTGGCTTCATTCAAGAGGCCACAGACTCAACTCAGTGGTATTTCTCTGCCTGTAACACAGTAACTTCTGAACGCTGTATTTGATTGCTTTCAAAATTTCAAGTTTCCATAGCTAGAACATTGTTAATTTGGCAGTAAAGCAATAGGACAAAATGGGAGACACACGGCACTCCTGCTCTCTCTCAAGCACAGTCACCGGTTGTTTCGTTAAATCAAAGATCCGGTTGCTGGCTCCGGTGCAGGAGAGTGGAAGTGATATCTCCTCACAGGAGATCCACTGCCTCCAAGGCAAGTATTCGTGGTGGGGGATGGAGAGGAAGATGTAGGGGCAGAGAAGTAGTTTGAGGAGAACCAGAATGTCCTAGCACAGAGAAAGAGAGAGAGAGAGGGAGGGAGAGAGACTAAAATGCCAGTAGGAGAAGGATAAGAAACAGGAGTGCAGAGATGAGAGAAGGGGAGGAAGAACCCTCTTTACATGACGTCAGTGGGTCACACCGAGGCCTCGTGTGGAGGGGGGAAACACTAACATTTGGCTGCCAGGAAGGAAGGAAGGAGATGGGGAGGCCAAGGCTCCCCAAGGGGTTGTAAGGAGCTGAGCAGGTGACTGCCGGTGGGGAGCCCCCATCAGGTACATGTGGAGGATGCTGCTCCACAGGAGATGCCGAGGGGCTGCTGGATCCTGGGGGACCCTGAGGCCTCCCAGCTGGGGTGCTGAGGTGACCCGGGGACGCAGGAGGCGCCAAGCACGTCGGGGCGGGGGACGATGACGACTTTGCAACTGGGGCTGAGGGAGCAAGCTGGAGACGGGGAGTGCAGAGGAGACGGTTGGGAGGAGTGCAAGAAACCTCTGCAGCGTGCTGCAAGCTCGCCTTACAGAAGCTAGAGTGTGTGACCCTCTGGTTAACTTCATTTCACAATGTTCCCTGCATGCTTTGTGTGGCTTCCAAGTAACACATGACATCAGCAGTCTTAATAAAAACCACCTGCTTGGTACATTCTACGTTCAACTCTGTTAAACTTTCCTAGTCCAAAATACTCAGTGCTATCAGGTACAGGAGTATAATTAGTTTTCTCTAAATTTGCTGAGCTTTGTTAAATGGGTTACTTCCTTAGGAAGAAAAATGTAGATTTATAGGCTTTAGCAGTACACATTTGAAAAAAAAGTCTCTTGGCTGTACACTGATGAACGTATCTACTAAAATTAACTCTTTATCCTCTTCTTGAATCTAGTCTAATTCTAGCCAGGTTCATGAGCTCCATTTCAAGGATGGGTGACTGGACCCTGTGAACTGTGGAAGGACAGAATATACAGAAGAGGTTATAGATCAAGTGGGAGAAACTTTCAGTACATCCCTGCAGATCTCTTTTTGCTTCAGATTGCCTGGAGTCTTTCAAGCTGGACAAGAAGCTATGTTTATACATCCTTCAGCACAAGCAAAGAATCTGTTGTGGGCCAGAGGTAATTAATATCAGCAGTTAAACCGACTGCTTCAGGAAAAGAAGTAGCATTAGAAATAATTGCTTAGCTATCCACTGTTTTGTTCCAAGATGTCTGAGGCTGTCATATTCCTTAACAAAAATGTCATGTTAAGCATGGGCTTAATATCTCTTAATAAGTGACAAAAGGAGGACTTTTTTTTTTACTCCCTATGATTCCTTGATAAATTTTCTCCAGATTTTGTGTATTTGTGACTGAGTTTGACAGAAGTTCTCTGAATTGAGGGAAAAAAAAAGTATGCATTTGTGCAGGGCCTGTGTTTTGAGGGAGTCTAAGTTTTCATCGTACAGTCGCAGAGCTCTCCTGTAGCTCCTGGCTCTCCAGTCTCATCCATCATTGGTGACTCTAGTGAGCTTTCCTCCAGGCAGACTCCCTGTTTTCAGTGAATGAAGCCATTTGCAGGAGGTTCTTGAATGTCTCATTTCTCTTATCGTTGTCTTATCACAAAATATCCAGGCTTAAGGTTGGCTAGAAACTTAATTTATACTTTATAATTTATGCCTGTAATTGATACCGCTGTCCTTCACTGCCTTCTTGCAAATTCCAGTGCTTTTCAAGATCCTCTGGGCATGGGCCATGGTGGCTAATAACACCCCTAGCATAAAACAAAAAAAAGGCTCTAAATAAATCTATACAAAAAGTGCGTCAGGCAGCTCTAAACATGTACTTTTTAATCTATTTATTCTTAATTTATTTCTGTGCTTTTAAATCTATTTCTTCTTTAATCTATTTTCTCCCTCCTTTTTAACATCGAGAGAGGGGTAAGGGTACTGTAAAATAGTGATGATATTTTCGTCTGCTTAGGATGTATGCTTTGTCTGCTTATAAGAAAGAGCAGAGTATCTCTCTGTCTCAGCAACTGTTCTGAGAGGCCAGTGTGCTAATTGTCTTTATTTATTAGTGTGCTTTGCTTTTTTTTTTCTTTTTTTCCAGTATAACTTGTTGCAATTCTGCTCCAAATATGTGCTCTTCCCTTTTTGCACCAACAAATAATATTCAGGATCCAATATTGTGGATTGTTCTCTTCTGACCTCCACTGTCCCCAGGTTAAGTCCTTTTCCTACACAGTTCTTCCATTATTATCTTGGTAGGTAGAACTGCAGAAGTATATGCCACGTGTTTTCTGAGGATGTGTACCATAAACGTTGGAAAAGAATTTGTTGCTGTTTTAATCCAGAAGCTATTGAAGTAATTACATCTAGGTGAATTGTGAAACTACTATTTATGACATTATAGACAAAAAAAACCCTGCAGATTCTTTTTGACAGCAATCACAGTTTCTAATACTTCCTTAATTTTCACTTAACACTTGTCTGAAATTATTATTCTTTCAACATATACAGGAAATATCTGAAAGTTGCATAAAGTGTTTCAACATGCAGATCTAACCTTACTTTTTGTAATGCACATGAACATCAACATATGTATGTCTTCACTGCTTAAATTTTCAGTAAGTCTGAGGGCAGAATTTTCATCCACTTGAAAACAAGTCTTTTGCTGTAAAGGTTCATGCTCAGCAAGAACAGCTGTTTATCTTCTGAATGGTAGCAGAAGTGTGTTGCTTGCCCCTTTATTAAAATGTCTTGAGTCAAAGCCTGACTTCCAGTCTCCCTTTCTATTCAAATTCTGAAATTGGACCAAAAAATAAATAAATGGCATGGTCCTTTTCTTTTTCTTTAGTTTTTTTTCCTTCTAGTTTTCGAGTTGTTCTGGTACACATGTCTTTTCCAGATTTTTATCCTGTGATAAGGAGTAATAGGCACTTCTTAAAAAGTGAAAAGAAGAAATTTTGGCCTTTGAGATTCCAGCTGCTAAAGTTTTAAGACAAAACATATGTCATGTAAAACACAGTAAATCCTGAAGCCTAGCTTATACAGAAATGCTGAAAAAGCTATACAGAAATGCAGAGGCAGGCAAGATAGCTTGAGTGGCTGGTATACATACATATATATACACACACATATACGTATATGTATATTCTTTTTTTTTTTTCTAAATTTTCCTTTGGTGATTGTTGCATGATGTCTGTTAGTGTGGGATAGAGAGGCAAGGTTCCAGCATACTCACCTTGAGGCAGCTGATCCCCATGTTATGACCTGACCTAACTGCCCACTTACCTCTCTGATTTTGGGTCTGCAAAGGCAAGGTGGCAAAGCAAAGTGGCAGGGTGCGAGTCCACTAGTTCCCCATCTCCACCTAGTCTGCAACCCACACACTGGGAAGTGATTGCTACCCACATGAGAAGTGGTTACTTAAGCATGATGAATTTCAAGGATGGGATAATATCCCCTTGCAGAGCTTATGAATGTGGTACTGGGGTTTTGTTTGGAGTCTGCCAAAGTTCTTCTACTTGCTCTGTATATATAGCTACTTGGGCTCTACTGCCACTGCCCTTTTTTTCTTTTTTCACAGCAGGTTTGTTGCATAAGGAGCAAGGGAAAATAAAGTAAGAGACAACGATCGACGTAAACATTTCCAAGACAATAGGCTCTGAGGTTGTACGCACATACTTATGACCTTATTAAGACGAAGACAGCTTGGGTTTTGAGAAGAGGAAAAGCTTGTGATCAAGCAAACGCAGTCACAGTAATAACAAAGGAAAAACAGAAAATTACTGTCAACATAATTATTTTTGGAGTCTCGCTACTCCTTCCTGTCCAATACTGCCTCTTTGTGAAGCCCTTGATTTCAGGACAGAATGTATAACTAAACCAAATGCAAATCTAGGACAGGCAAACTCGGATAAAGTTTGTATTCAACTTTTACTTGGTGCGTTGTTCAAGTGAACAGACTTGTATGAGAGGCGTTGTGCAATCTAGAGTTTCTGTGAAATGGATGTCAGGGAAGGCATTTCTGAGAATTATCAAAATGGCTGTTCCTTGAAAGATGACAAGTATGAGAATTATTTGTGTAATTTGTTTTCCATCAGCCTCAAAAGATATACAAAATCCATGCTGTGGTTTTAGTAATTCAAAGTTGTTCCTGTTACTCATTTACTCATCAAAGATGTCTGCAAAGGTCATTTAGAGGCTCATCTCTCCAACATGGCATTTCAAATAGATGATTTGCAAATGTTTGATTATTTATTCTCAGGCCTTTGGTGATGATCAGTATTGTGTTACTTTCCATTATGTTACCTGTGCTGAAGATTGCGAACATAAATAAACCTGAGAAGAGGTGGATCCCGGGACAGCTTATGTACATCAGTGTTAAGTTAATCAACCAGCTGGTCTTTCATCCCAGTTTTTTATTCTCCTTTCTTTTCTCTGCAAAGCAAAAGGGAGATTTCCACTCTGTACTTGTCTGCAGAAAGAAGATAAATTATGCCATCCTACCCAGATAGCTTGACCACCCTACCTACTGTCTGCATTTTCCCATGGAGTGACCATGAGGTGACCAGATGTGGGACCATCCCTCTGTTGTCCCAGGGGTGAGTATGGCACCAAAGGCAATTCCAGAAGCTGACGCTGAAGTTTCTCCATCTAAGGCTCATCTGGCAGCTATCTAGTAAATGTTTTTCTTTTTGACTCTTCCTAACGCAGCAGTGTAAAGGAAGTGAATAACACAGGCCGTGATCCAACAGTGCAGAACACACACGCAGTTATGACACCTCCTAAAGCATCTTCTCCTTCCCGCATCTTTCAGCTCCATCTTGGATACATTTTTGTTTTGTTTTGGGCTGCAGTCACACCAGAGAGCTAGGTATAAATAGATTTTATTCTGCTATAACATATATATATTGATATATATATACATATGTACATATTTATATGTGTGTGTGTGTGTTGTTTTTTGTATATAAGGCAAACACACTGCCTGAAGAAGCAAAGTGAAATACAAGAATTCCTTGTCACTGAATTAGAGACACCAATGGAAAGAGGGAAGTAAAAAAATAAAAATATATAAAAGCGAAATAAAGCACAAAGAGTGCAGCAGGAAGCTGTCCTTACAATTCCTGTGGATACTATTCTAGCTCATTTTTCTTTGATACTAAATTATGTGTTTAGCCATTATATTTTAATACTTTTTTACTTGTTCTGTTACTGTTAACCTACAGCAGTTTAAGGTTTGGACCACTCTTTGTATCTGCCTAGCCCTGAATTTAGCAAAGTGTTGTCCTTTTTTAAAATTCATCTAGGAGTGTAGATAATAAATTTTGGAAAGAAAGACTTCTGAAAGATATTGTTTAGTCTACTACTAAATTAATCCTTGCTATAAAGGAGTTTTAAAGGTTTTAATTGTGGCGTTTCAGCGAAATCCCTAAATAAAAGTACTAGCCTTATGCATTTCCTTACTTGTCAAGAAACACAGAATTTAATATATTTGTGCAGTTCAAATCTACATTTGGTGAGTATACAATGTGTGTCTCCTAGTCTGACTTGCTGGCGATATGTGTCAGAAGCACAGATTTACTCAAGCTGTAAATGAAAGCCATCTCTGAAAGTATAGGTGACAAGTCAGCGTTACATTTAATTCCCATCGCATGAATCACTTCATTTTCACATGTCTCTTTACACTTGATTGGGCACACTGATATTTTAAATGCATTACAAATTTAATCAAAGGCATGGAATAAGATACACAATGTTAAAATTGTATCCAGGCAAACATCTGGGACTATACAGTGGGAATTATTCTTGCATAAAAAATAGAAATCCTACACTTTACTGGATTAATTGCATAAACAAAGAATATTGAAGCTCCTAGGAAGTTTATATAGAAGGTCAACTGATGACATTTCCCAGAAATGCAAAACAATGCATTCATCTTGAATATGCTTGATTGACTTCAAGAATGACTCCATTGGACTTTTTCCTGTGCAGTCTGCTGAGAACTTTCAGATGAGATCAAGAGGACTGTTCCCATGCACAAAGTAATTCAGAGCTGTAAATGTTATTAGATTTGGGAGTCTAAAAGTTCAGTCTTGCAAATTTCATTCACATGGGTAGGCGTCCTTTCTTCTGAAGAGCTACGGCTTGCAAAGGAATAAGAGCTTGTAGTGGGGTTGGAAACACAGCTGTTGTTTTACTCTTCAGATACAATATCGTGAAGGGATCTAAAGCTGTTCTTTAACTTCTTGTGTGGTGTATAATCTGCCTTGTGTGGTGTGTAATCTGCCTAAGGTATATGAAATCAGGCCTCTTCATTTGAAACCAAACACCAAAACATTTTTTAATTCTTATACAGGCTTGTTCCATGTTGCCATATACGCTGGAGTGTAATGATGTAAAAAAACTGCACAGTAGGGATGTTAGTCCAAAATTCTGTTCATAAGCCTATTTCAAATAGCTCCAGAATGACCTGCTCCATTCTGTAGTCTGTTCTACATCATGGATGTTTTTCTATAAATTTATTCCAAAGATTTGGACTAGTCTTAAAAATAATTTGAGACTGTAGAGTTTCAAATCAATTAGAGCAGTATTTTCTTGCTTGTTATGCTTGGAATGCACACAGGTACATTTATGTGTTAGAATAATATTGAAAAAGAATCTGTAAATTTCCAACATCATGAATCTCATATTCAGCCTTGTTTAATGAAGTCTCAGGTGTGCAGTGCATGTTGAAAAAGAAAAACTTACAAGTTAGTATAAAGCAAAAGGTGGTAAAACTAATTGCAGTTGACCTTAGACAAATTTCATTGCTTATGAAATGGGTTATCGCACTGAAAGCATGTGATATTGTATGTAAATACTTCTGAACAACTTCTTGACTTCAGAGAACTTCAGTAAACTTTTACTGTACATGCCTGAAGAACAGAATTTGTGTCCAGCTGCGGTCTTCCAGGTATGTCCCTCTTCTGAAGTGAGATCAGTGGCTAACCCAAATATCAGCCATCCAGCATCCTAGCAGGGCTTCCTCGCATTTCTGCTTCATCACATACTTAACCAAACCCAGTATGCTTTTGATTTCTTTGACCATGCATTCCTGAGAACTTTTTGAGAGGAAAACCTCGAATTCAGATAAAGCGACTCCTCCAAGCTGTTAACCATCTGTCCTCATCCAAGGATCTTTTTTCCCCTAAATGAATTCCTCAGACTTCTGCTAGAAGAGGAGAATGATCCTGAAGTGTGTCTGAAGATGAATGTCCTTCTGAGTCTGAATCTAATTGGTTTCCTCTCCTAACAGGATTTGTTGTATGCTGTCTGGTTTGTTGATGCAAAAAGACTTCCATAGGAGGAGATTTAAGCGAAGTGGCAGATTATTAAAGACTCTTAGGAGCAAGCAGGAAGGAGCCTTTGGGGATTTATAGAAATATTTAATAATCTTGAATACCTAAGATTTTTGGTAAAATTGTAGTTACTGGTCATTCTGCAAGTCTTAACATCATCTTTGGGTGATAAAATAGCTTCAGAAGTCTGTTCTCAGGAGCAGGTATCTTTGAAAAAAGAACATCTCTCATGGAAATGAGAGAGATGCATGAAATGAGTGATAGTGAGGAAGGAGCTGGAAAACTGAAATTCCTGTTTACCCCTTCTTTTATTGTTAGGAACAGAAAGATAAAGTTTGGTTAAATGAAGACTGTTCCTGCAGAACAGACAAGAAGTAATGAAGTGCTCCTGCATAATGTGCAATTGAAACCAAGAGATTAGCAGAAATAAAACTAATTATGAAATCCAGGATGAAGAGAAATGTAATTTAGAGCACAGTTATTCTGTAAATTCATAGTGTCCTTTATCATCTTCAGTGTAGCTATCTGTGAGTTGTTTGCTCTAGCCTATACTAGGAGATACATTTTGGAATAGATTAGTCCTTAGTTTAATCTGGCGCAGCAAGATATGGTTGTATTACTTTACAGTTCTGTTTATATAGAAAATATCATTTTAAAAATCCTTATTATTTTAGCCTGACTTATTTTGTACTAAAGAGACAACTAAGAAAAACAGAAACTAGTATTCATTTTTTTGAGTATTCTGCCTGCCCTTCTTCCTCCTTTTCTTCCTCCTTTTCTTCCTCCTTTTCTTCCTCCTTTTCTTCCTCCTCAGACATGAATGCAAAACTTCTGAGTATTTTAACAAAATCCCCTGAAACTGGAAAGTATTTGAAAATCTGAGATTTGAACAACTTCCTTCTCCTGCTGTTCTGATCTTCCCAAAAGATAGCGAGCCAATGTTTTGTTTTTCTTCTTTTTTGATTGAGGAACATTGTTGGAAAGGCTGTTGAAAACTACTTGTGTCACTTCTAAATTCATCATATTGTTTTGAAAAAACAATTGAACAAGTACATCACTTACTGTTACGCAGGTACAATAAATAGTTATATTCTCTAAAGGTACTATCAAATTATGAATTGCACAACACCAAAATACTCTTGTAGGAAGAGGTGGGCTCAGAGCATCCCTGGTGTAACCTCGGTGGCTGTAAACCTGACTCTTGCTGCGATTATGTGCTGAGTTCACACCACTTCAGTACTGAGCTGTGTCTTTGTTTGGGTTATGCATATATTTTGGACCTTATGATATTTATTTAGTCTCTAATAACCAGATTGAAACAAGACAATAATGTAAAAGGCTGTTGTTTTCACTCTAAGAAGAAAGTGAGTATTATCAGATTTTTTTTTTTAGGTTTCTGTTTATTTTTCAGGAAGGATTTTTTAGTAGTGGAAGTTTGATTTTAGAGCAGGAGAAGTCAGAAACCATCCATATGTCTAGTTTAGGGAGTGGTAAACAATGAAAAATGGGTTCATTGAAGTCTGGTTAAGGACCTGGTTAAATTCTGGCTTTCTCTAACAGTAGGGAATGTGTTCTATTACTCACTTTCTTGGATTAGATCTAACAAATCTTTCAAAGCAAAAATACAAGTTATTTCCTTCTTGCATTTGTAATAGAAGCTGTTCTGAAGTTCATCCTGCAAGAAAACTTTCTTGCTAAAGTTGCAATATTTTGGATGATAGGAAAAACTTGAGGTCCTGTCTACTTATGGACCTGAAAGCACCTCCAGGCTCTTTTATTTGTTTTATTTTAGGTGTGGCAGTCTTAGAGTGCAGGGAAAATTCCATCTGATTTAATTGTGCTCTGTCTTTCCAATTGTCTGCAGTTAGACACAGTCATTTCCTTTTCTTCCAGCCCCGTTTCTCACTGTAATGTTTATATGAAATGTTAAACAGCTGCTTTCTTCAGATCCAGAGGTAGATGTATTTACAACAGAGGTGAAGCAATTTATGAAAAGTGCTTTTTACCCAGAAAATCTTAAAGTAGTCCTTAAGCATTCATGATAAAACTCAACATCCTTTTGAGAAAGATGTAAACATCCTTCAGTCAGTTGTCTCTCTCATCTCTGCATAATGACCTTCAAAAGAAGTAGGAAGTCTCATTTAATAAGCATGAATTACTTTGACTTTTTTTTTTTTCCGGTTAGGAAAGCTATGGAAGTAAAGAGGATTACTGCTATACAGCGTGCGTTGCTAAGTGGGAGGGACTGACTACAGACCTTGCAAAAGTGTCAGTGGAGAGTCAGTCTTTTTGGAGTGTTCTATAACAGATGTAAGTAGGTTGTATGCAACTGGGAATATGCATTCTGTGCAAGTCTCTGCTCATTATTACGGCATGACCTAGCTTTGACTCTGCATAGTCAATTAAAAGAAGAGCTAAGTCAAGTGAAAGAGGCTGTATCTTTGCATGTAGAAATTACCCATTTCTTGACTTTCGATTGTAAAATACAAGCTGACTCTGAGGTTTAAAAAAGAAAAAAGAAAAAAAGAAAAAAAAAAGAGAGAAAAGCTTATTTAGCCTGCAAAATGAAGAATCTGTGAAGCAATTCCATGCCTTCAAATTCCTGCCTACACAGTTTTACTTCAGCCTTTTTGATGTATGTATTGAAAGACTAGTTTTAGTTATTATCCCATACTATTTTTCTGACAGGACCCCTATTTCATTTGATGCACAAGTTAGATGGTTTTCATTAAATAATCCTGCATTGTTTGACACATAGCCTCTTGAACCCCATTAATAAAACGCTGTCTGAAGAGAGAATTAATTATTTCTCCTCTGGCTTTTTGACAGTGCCCATCAATGGATGTCTGAGCTCTGTGTAGACCTTCTTTTATCTTCAGAGCAGACCCATGAGTTGAGATGTTGATATTGCTGGGGCAAGGGGGAAAAAAAAAAAAAAAGCCCTAGCTATCTACAGTTGAGTGTAGTTGAGCTAATTTTTGATACCTAATATGAGAAGCCTTCATTTTTTTTTTCAGATTCCTGACTTGAATTAGGGTTTTGTATTTTCAGTGCCTAGCTTCTCAGTATGACTGGCAGCTAGGATTTCTGAAAATATTCTCCCAGAATCTTAAGTTTGGCATTCATAAAACCAAAGCATAGTATTAATGTCTACTGTTAAAATATATATTTTTAATGATTACCCAGCCTTTGACAGAAGGAGGCTTAAAATCTACTTTTCTGGTCAGTTTTCACCTGCCACAAGAAAGAGACATTTCCTTTTCTTTTTCTAGAACTCTTGAATACTGGACCCAGCCAGGAAATAGTGTTCCAAATGTATGAATATTTTCTTGAGCTTTCAGGAATTTTTTCATTCCAATCCAAGCTGACACATCTTCCCTCCACCTTTTCCCCTAGCACCCAACGACTGAGTCTTTTGCCCATCCAAAACACAGTAATATTTCATTTCAGAAAGCAGAAACTGTTTCCACAGCACAAATAGCTCAGTGTTTCAGAAGAAAATTATATTCTGCTCATTCCCTGGCGCTCCCTCTGACAGGCTAAAGCAAAACGGAGGGATTGTTGAGACACCAGAAATTCTTTCTACTCCATGGTCTACCCAGTGTCATAGAAAACGTGAGATTGGGTCTACACAGCTAGCCCCAGAATGTGTTTTTTCCCTCTTGCCTTTATCTGTCTTGAGTCCTTTCCCACTCCTCTCTTTCTGCCCCATAATCTCTCATCTATGTTGTGCTCGGCCAGATGCCTGCTCGTACATGGGGCTGGAAAGGGAGATGTGGAATGTAGAGGACAGAAACGTTTCACTTGTCATTCGGATGCCCATTTCACTGCAAATTTGGAACAAATCCTCCCAAGCAGGTGCAAACTTATTTTTGAAGCTCTTGTAACATGTCTGAACTGGGGCTTCATTCAGGGGAGATGAACCAACATGTCTTCTGTCTCTAAGACCACTTCTTCTGAAATTTTAAGTTTAATGTTTTCCAATTTGATTAATGCTTTAAAGCATTAAAATGATCTCCAGAAGTACCACCTGATTTTTTTTATCAGGTGTGAGTGTGTCAAGTGATCAGTGGACACCTCCCTAACTTTGTTCCTAAAAATGGCCAAAGCATTTTCCCTGAAATTTTACAGATAAATTCAGCCTGCAACATATCCTCCACATGGGAAAGTTTCATCTTAGTGACTTCAGATCATCATGACTTTCTGGGACTTCAAACAAGACCTTATAAATCGGACGTGTTATGCAACTTTAAGAACAGACTATGTTACCAATCTGTTTGCAAAAAAAGAAAAAGCAGTCAGCATAACTGAAATTCCTAGGTATATCATGGTTATTAAAAATGAGTTTTCTGTGACTTACTGCTGGCCTTCCAGCCTTTCATAAAAATCTCATTTTAAGCTTAGCTTCTTTAAACTTCTTCTTGTTTTCTGTGATTTTTTTCCCTCAAATTATAATGGATCACATATAACAAAAGCAATTTTTAGGTACTTTGTTTCCTACCTCTGCCGTTGTACATAGTCCCTCTCTCTTAAATAATAGTTTCTGTAAACCTGACTTTGACAAAGATGAAAGTACTAGAGACAGATTTTTCACCTTGAGGAAACAAGTTTGTGCTCATGAAGACTGTGAATTATTCAATTATTCAGTGGTAGAATCTATAGATTTTATCACTTACAGGCACTCAGTATCTTTTTTTTTTTTTTTTAAGTCTACGTGGATTCTCAAATAAGGCAGCCATTGAGATGAATTCTCCTGAAACAAGTTTAAGAATCAGCTAAAAGAGCCTCAGGCACTGATACTAAAAGCAAACTGAAAAACAGAAGTCATGGCTGAGGCAGCAGTAACAGGGACTGATTTTTATCTTGTTGTTATTATCTCATAGATGAAGCTGATGTTGATTTGATCTCATGGAGATGTACTGTGGTACCCAATAAGTGTTTTATCTATCTTAATATTGGCTGTGTATTTGTCCCAGAAATAATTGAAGGAACAGCTAACCTGGATCAACATACCAATAAAGCAAGTTTACTGGATTTTAACTAAGTAAACAGCTTTATTCAAGGTCAAAGCCTCATATATCCTTGAATTCCTACTGCAGGCTTACAAGCAATTTGCAAGCCTAAAATATAGATTTTGTTTGGTTTAAAACTCAGTTAGCTAACCTGGATTAAGCAGCCAGTCTTTCCTTCCAGCATAGACTGGTTATGAAGTACATACCATATCGTAGGATTGAAATCTTTGAAAACTGTTGATTTGGAGAATCAGTAAAAACAGCTGCCATGACTCACAGTCTCCTGTGAAGCTATCAGAAAAATATGGATTAAGCTCCAAACATTGTAGACTGTTGATCTGTCTCAGCTGCTCCATTTTGTTCTCTTGTTTCCTAATGTTCCCTGAGGTCATCAGAGCATTTCTTTTTTCTTCATCTTCTGTACAGTACCAATATCCTGGGACTTTCCTTTGACATGTTTGCTGTAAGCAAAGCATTCAAGGCAACTTTAGGCAACTTCCACATGGCTAGCATTTTGCAATTAATTATGTTAATAGATGCTGAGCTTCCTAAATTCATTTTCAGGAATGTGTCCTGTTTTCCTAAAGTCAAGGTCAGTGAGACGTCTCTGAAAAACGAGAGATCTGAACTTACTTACATGCTCTACCACTGTAAGACTTCAGGGCAGGCATCTTCTCTCTAACTTATGAAATGTAGATAATGCTACTGCTTACTCAGATATGTTTAAGTACCTGAAGTCTAGAGGCAAAGTATTGTATTCAAAATAACAGTTTCCGTTGCAAAGCAAACAAGTAAGTGTTGCAAACGTTTATAGTTTATAAGCAATAATGAGAACATTGCAGCATACTGTTTGTAGTACTGGAAATCTATTATTACTACATATTTATTGTGGGCCTTCTCTTTGATGCAGGCCATATTTTGTAGTGAGCATTTTGCTGATATCTCCCATGTGCTGGAAGACAGTTGGGGTATGTCTATTTTTCATAGTTAGGTCCTGAAATACATTGCTTATGAATCAAAATAAAAAATGAAACCAAAGTCACACAAATACGCAAAAAAGAAAAGAGAGGAGAGGAGAGGAGAAAAGAGCATTGGAACACCCAGCCAATGTAGAATAACATTTTGTAATATTGCTTCCTTCTAGATGATGACAGATTTCAGGGATTAAAGTAAATACAAGTTGTATAATTCCTTTTCCAGTGTTGCAATTCCTTCCGTAATAATAGATGGATTATTCTTTTAATTTTAAGCTTCTTGGCCTATTTCTGAGTGGTGCTGAACACCTTCTGCTTCCAAGGAAATCAGAGTTGTGCATGCTCATTGCCTGTCAGAACTAAGCATCGAGAGCGTGAGGTCTTGTGATGCAGCTATGGATTAATTATAAATTTCAACATCAGCTATGCTGAGTTGCTCTGTGTGTGCTGTTGATTATGATACTTTGAGACATTTTTATGATTCTTGACTTCTCTGTTAAGCAGCTGTACTCCAACTGCTATCTGTACAACAGGACAGAATAACAATAACTAAATTTTACTCTCTTCCTGGGTGTATTTGGACTTGATGCTAGAAGGTGCAGGCTATCGCATTAGACCTGCATTGAGTTCTTTCTCTTTTGTAGTTCATCTGAGTGAATCTCTGTAAAGTGGAAGAAACTTTTCATTTTGAGGTTTTTCCCTGCATCCCACCCGGCAATGAGTGTTGTACAGGATTATAGATTGTCGTGCAAGACAACTAGCTTTTCACAAGTGTAATATTTATATCCAAAGGCTTTCAGTTATTAGAGCCTGAGCTGCAAAGCTTTTAGTTCTGGAGTTGAACTTTACTTCAAGCATAACATACCTGGAGTCTTCATATGGTATTTAAGATCATCTACACTTTGTTTAAACCCAGTCTGAGTTTTGAATTTCTAGAAGCACATAAAATTGAGTTTTGCATAGATTTATTTCTCATAGCTCTGGCAAATGCTTTGCATATATTATTCCTGCTAAGCTATATTGCCATGGAAGCTTTACAAACCACAAGATGAGTCAATCATCTTCATCACTGTTTCTTTCTAGGTAACATTGACGTACATGCTAATTCAAAGAGTTTATTGTCTGCATTAGAAACTAAAATATTTTTCTGCTTGTGTATAATTAGATGTAATCTTTCTCTCATTAGTAATTTGAGCGTTAATTTAAATAATGGAAAATGAATTGTATGAGGGGAAATAAGATTAACTATTTTTCTGGAAAAAAAAGTGGAAGAATGGTCTTTACCTTTCAATTTTGTGTATTAAGGGGCTATAAGTTACGTGATGATAGAGCTAAAAAAGAATTAAGTTTTTTTTTTTTTTAATTACCTGTGATGGAATTTGATATTTTTCCCAGAATGGAAATAACTTCTGCACAGAAAGCAAGTGCTGAAATCTCAAAGGCAGAACTGCTGGGAGCTCAGGTAGCCAAGATGCAAGCATAGGGCTTCTAGAATAGCTTCAGTCTTTAAGTGGAAGAAAATATATAGCCAACCACAGACAGGACCTGGTGAGAGGGAGCACAAAGAAAATGCTCATTTCAAGTGGCTTCTTCCATTTAGGGTTAACCACAAGGAACATGTTGGAGCCCTTGCGATTACTTGAACGGGAGCCATGGCTGCGTGTCAATTCCATGTCCCACCTTGCAGTTTGCTTTGAGTCTGTGACAGATCTGCTGCTCACCAGTGATTTTTAACAGAAACAGCTGTGTCTGTCTTGCATTAAGAGGGGGGAGATCTTGGCATTGCCCCATGGCTCTTGATTGTGCAGAGCCCTGTGGAGGTGTTTGGAAAAACTGAGATTAGACAAAAAGGATGCTAAAGGCCCCAGATTATCACCATGTTTCTCAGGAGAGTCCAAACTGTTTTCCAGCCTGCAGAAAGATGTATCTTCCCTTCTGTTGGGAAGTGGTCAGGCTTTGAAGGCTGGGAATACCCTCCCTCCCTTCTCAGGGCAAGTGGCAAGGAGCTGCTGCCAGGGCTCAGTGACAGCTGTAATTCAGGAGCGAGCCTCCCTCTAGCTGAGTCTGTGGGAGTTGCACTAGACAGTCATTTACACATCTGTCACGCTACCAAAGCCCCAACCTCTTATACATCTTGGAGCTCCTCCGTGCTGCAATGACCTCACGCGCAATGAGCGGATGTAGATGTCGTTCCAGCTGGTGTGGAGCTCGTTCAGCTGAACCAGCTCAAAACCCAGGGGTATCTCTTGTGCTGACGCTTGCCTGGCCTGGGGGATGTCCTGTGTCTTTGATGCCCTGCTCTCCCCTGTGCATGGGCTTGGGTACGTGAGCTGACTCGTTGCAATGCTTATATGTGATTGATAATTGCAGCGTCTTCTTGGTGAATGGCAAGAAGGGAGCAAGCTGCACCATACAGCAATTGGCCTAGATGGAAATGTGCCCTAGCATGTGGCTGCCATTAGCCCCCTTGCATTTTTGTCAGTGTGCATATTTGCAAAACAACAGGAAAACCCACTGCTGTGGACAGCTATGCTGAACCTACGGTGGCTATTGAGCTTTCACTGAATATTAACTTTTACTGTGACTTTGCAAACATATTTAGCAAAAGAAAAACGATTGTGGCAGCGTGTATTGATTACAATGTAGATCTGTTGCTACTTAGTGCTGCCAGGTCTTCCTATAGAGAATGCCAGGCCGGTGCTCTGATATGCTTTACACTGTCATGGTGATGTGGGAACTGCGAGTCGTGCTTTGTCAGATAGCAGGTGGCTTGATTTACCTTTCAGGATAAAGTCTTCTTTTCCTGCTGGTAGTAACTGTTACCAACTTGCTATCAGATGTGTTTGAAGTTGTGCTTTTTCAGATTAAGCTCTTCTACAATGCTGATTAGATTAAAGGTCAAATTTAGGAGTCTTTTTCCCATAAATGGAGGCAATCCTTTCTGATATCAAATGGAGAGCTTGGATGTAACTGGTGGAAGAACTGGATCCTGTACTGTTGCTCAAGAGGGTGTTCAAATGGTTGAAGTCCATCTAAAGATCTGTGTTATCTTCAGAAAGGCAAACAAAAGAGATGGGAGTCACAAGGCTGAGTGAAAGATGATGGGTCAGCACCTTGGGCACTCCCCTAGTGATGGCATGTAGAAATCATGGAGGGCGCTTTCAGATCTAGGGACATCACAATTAGTTAACTCACTAGATTAAAGAGGTTGATCCTCTGGGTCCCTGTGACCTGCAGGATTTCAGTAGCATGAAGTCTTATCAATTATATTTCTTGTGCCCTGGGCTGGAGAGAGAAACAAGAGAGCAATACAAACTCTTTTTGTATTCAAAAAACTTGCAATGGAAGAAACACACAAAGTTCAAATAAGCCTGCTGAGAGGCCTACAAGCTAGGGCATGCTCATGAGCTGGGGATCAGTAAGCGCAGCTGCAACTACTCAAAGTAAAACAACATTTAGTGATACAGAACAGTGGGGATGTGACAGTAGATGATATCCCAAAACCTTGCTCTGTTTCTGACTACCCAATGCCTGAAGACCTGTGTCCTGATGAATTAACAGCTGGGTGTTTGTTTGTTTGTTTGTTTGTTTATTTATTTTAAAGCAATTCATGAAACAGAAAAAAGTGCAAAACCAGGGAACTTGTGACTATAAGGACTGCTACCCAGTTCCTGTGCACTTGAAAACCTCTGTCTGGAACAGGCTGGAAGCTGGAGTGGAGCAGGGAGAACAAACATCTTGATCATCTCCCTTTTTTGTGACCTTGTCTTTCCTCCTCTTGATGATCTGGGGGGAAATAATGTAGTGGGCCATGCTGCTTTTGCCAGCCACTTGTCATATTTCAAATTGCATTTCTACTGGGATAAATCTGTTTGGGGAATTTTAGAACTTTTGCATGCCTGATGTACCCATAGTGTGGAGCCTCACATCACAGTGGACAGCAGGATCAGTCCCTGGTCGTGAGAAAGGGATGTTGAGTTATCAAGCCCTTTCTGAAGGCAGCATCTCAGTGGTGATAAAAATAAAAATCCAGTAAGTATCCACAATAACTAAAAAAAAAAAAGATGCTATGACCAGAGAGTTCCTTCATAAAGGTATTGGCCAAAAGGAGGAGTTATGATACTCATTTAGAAATCCAGCATAACAGTTTTTACCTAATAAAATCTTACACCCTTTGCCACTGATTGCTGCTCCATAATGTGTGATTTACATTTGAGTATCATGTTAGCTATGCAATATTGTATTAATTAATGGTGGTATTAACTAATAAATGAGTCTTTGTCTTCATTATATATTATAAGCAGGCAACACATTTCCCAGTTTCCTAAAGCCTTGTCAAAGAACGTGTGGTTTTGAAGTGAGCAGATCATCTGCATTTTTATTAAACTTGCAGAAATGTATTTGAAAGGAATCATTTTAAATGACAGCACGCTTCAGTTATCTGCTTTATGATCCTCTGTTTTAGTGTGATCACGATTTGAGGAGCAGCAAAGCAACCTTTGGCAGCTGGTTCACCTGGAAAACTTGTAATAAAAGGCTTTGTGTCAGTAAGCACTGTACACCTGATAAGAGCCTGTGACTTGAAATGCACCCAGAAGTGAAATGGTGTCCCTACTGATCATCACATACTGGGTCAATACCAACTATAGAAATATTGGATTTCAAAATAATGTACTCTTGGCAGTAAAATTCCAGATTCAGTACAGCTTGATCTTTATAAGGAAGCATAGATCTGTGGGACAATATTAATACAATGTTTGAAATCAGTTTCTAGGAAAGGGTTATGAAATCTGAAAGAAGTTTAAATGTTTTTTTTTAATGTTCTGAAATTTTCATTCCTATGCTTTTTTATATGTACATTTCACCTCAGTGAGGTGAGGTGTCAGCTGAGGAAGGGAGGGCAACTGAAGCTCAAAGGATTAATGAAAGGGAAGGAGAGGCAAATCCCTTTTCCTTTTGAGCATTCTCATGTGTTTTCTCAACACCATTGATGGATGTGAATGCTATAAAGACTAAGTGGGAAGCTAAAAACCTGAGGTTTAAGAAAAAGACGTACCTCCCAAAGGGACAGTAAACCCAGGAGTGCAGTGTCAGGGAAGTTAATAGAAGCTAAGTATATGAAGAGCAGAAGTGTGTTAAAAATCACCCTCTTTTGTGTGTGTTGTGAAGATATCTGGAAAAAAAGCCAGTGTCCCATTAATAAAAGCAGGATAGTGAACTTTTAATTTGAAAAAGAGAAGAAATTTTATAAAGCCAGGGACTACAGCCAGTGTATAAATTGCATATTTTTTAGCCATTTCTGATACTACCTTTAACTCCAGTAAATCAATGCTCCAAAAGACTGAAGACTTTTCCATCTTAGTGGAAATTTCACTGAAGTTAAGCGAAGCTAAGTAATATAAAAGTTCTTAATAAATGACTTATGGTATTTGATCATTTTATTGGATACAGAGCATGAGGAAAAGCTGTAAGTCTGTTCTCTTTTTTTGTGTTTTAAAATGAGTAGCGATTTTGCTACCTATCTAGGTCTATGAAAGATATTTTTGTTTTTCTTCGGTATGTGACCTGAAACTCTGATTTAGGCAATTATAAGGGTTGAGGACACTGGCAGGATGGCTATTCCTCTAGTTCCTGGATACGTTCTTCTTCTCTCCTGACTACTGAAAATGGGGCTAAGGTGAGAAACTTGGCCAGCAGTGACTGTCCAAGCAGAAGAAGAGAAAGAACTGCCAGAAAGAGGGTGGCAGACCCAGACAGGACCAGGCTGCACGGTCATGCATGGGGCTGTCCTCAACTTGGAAGCATGGAAGGGGCTGTTCTTCCAAGGGATGCTCCTTTCCTGAGCAAGGACTGCAGTCAGACCTTGAATCTTGCCTAGAATATTATATATGGAAAGAACATAAAAATTATTTAAGTCAAACATATAAAAAATGGGAAAACCAAATTCCCAACCATTTTTAGCCACAGCTGCTGTGATACTCACTCAGTAATGTTGACTGATTTCATTGTGCCTACAGCCATGTTATCTCTCCCATATACTCTTAAGAAAGAGAATTGGAGTTGACTTTGCTGAGAGATGTATTCCTAGTTCCAGGAAGGAGTCTTGATGTTCTCCAAACCCAAAGGTTACAGCTCTAATCCATCCCCTGGAGCTAAAACTAGGCAACAATAAAACTTTCCCACTCCTTACAGAACAGAATTGTTCTTAGGAATATTTTGAAATGAATAAAGGTAGTAGTTAAAAGTTTCCATTCACATCTCTTCCCTATTGGCTTGGTTGCTGCCGTTGTTCTGAGCTGGAGAGTACAAAGAATCTGTAAAAACATCTCGTTTATCGTGACATTAAAGAATTACCTCTATTCACAGCTTGGGGAAACACCATCCTCCTCCTTCTTGGCTTGGTGATATTAATTACTGCAGGCGGACATGTTGCCAACCCTTCACCAATATCTGTCCAGAACAGCTGAAGGTGCCCAATGTACCAACAAAAGGCAAACATTACATGGATATGCATGTACCTAAAAGTTCCTCCTGGATTGCTTTTGTCTGTTACTTAGAATGAAACACAGATTTATAAGATTAATTCAAAGCAATTACAGAAGAAATCACTTTCTTTTTAAATGGTTTCTAAACATCATTTCAAGCTCCTCTGGACTAAAGTCTTACTTTGCCTTCTTGTCCCTCCTTTCAGATTTTTCTGTCTTTTATGCCATGGTGCTAAGTATACTGGGGAAGTTCTTGATTAGCTTAGCAGATTCAAAATCAAGTGTGGCTTGGCCATGTTCCTCTTAGGACCCCATTATCATAATGTGCCTGGCCTTCTTACACATCTAAACTACTCTGTGGTTTGGGTGGTGAGGAAAGAGTCTTGATATGTTTGTGCTGTCAAACTTTTCAACACTGTACAGTACATTTATCATTAGAGCACACTGGAAAAAGAAATCTCTTAATGCCACATGACTAGACTTGACACAATGCTTTACCAAAGCAACCATCGTAACAGAGCTGGAACTGCAGTTTTTGTCTTCATAAAGAACTGAATGCAGCCTCATAGCTGGATTTTATTGAAATATTTAACATAATTTTGTACAGCTGTTACTTGTTTATCCAAAGAGATATAACTACCTAGTGCAACTCAATATAGCATGAGCAAAGTTGAGCTAAATATGGCCATAACATGCAACAGTAATACCTCTTCTTACAGTACTATCTTTAAACAAAAGTCAAAAAGTTTAATCCAATAATTCTGGTTCCTAATGTCTTAACTCACAGCTTATTAAGACATATTATCATTGAAATCATTGTATTTATCAAGGTCTTATGACGAAATTCCTCTACTGCAGATTTTTAAATAGCTGGATTGAATTTTTGAGGACACTTTCTCTCTCCTATACCTGTAAGGCCTGACCATTAGTCAGGCAGTTTAGCCTTCAGTGTGTGGGGGATTCAGTTTTATCTCCGAGTTCAAGAAGTCCTGGGGCCAGAGAGTAAGTGAATTACTCGGCAGAACTGCAGAGGAGGATGCAGAGCTCCTGTATTCTCAGACCTGGACCTGGTCAGTAAGAGCACAGCAGTAGTAGACGCTAGTCTACTGAGTAGTTTAATTAGTAGATTGGTAATCTCCAAGACTTCCAAGGCTTTTTGTGTCAAAATAAAAGAACTCAGTATGGCATACAGAGTTCTCATAAAAGCTAAAACTTTTATTGCACTTACTCCTCCCCTCCTCCCAGCATGCATTTATGGAATAATAAACAAGGAGCCTAATTTTTAAAAGAAAAATGAAGGAGAACGTTTTTGAAAATGTATAGCTCTGTATTCTGTGATTCTGACAAAGCAGAAGATCCTAATTACTCTTGGACTTTAGTCAGGTTTTTGTTTGCCATGGAACTGACTGACTCGGAGTCAGCCTTGAGTCTTCATTTAAAATTATCTTTTAGGAATATGCTGCCATTGTTTTTTCACAGAGGTGTTTTAAATACTGTGAGATTTAGTCAAAATAATGGAAAGTTGGAAGAGCTGTTCAGTATGTAAAAGATATTTGTGGCTGTCTTGGTTGAAGAGCAAGGATCGTCAATTTAAGACAGAACAGATAACACGATATCTTTTATTGAACCAAGAATAATTCATCTAATCTTTACATAATAATACATCCAGAAGAGGAACCTTTGGGCCCTCAAGCCTGAATGTTCTAAATTATTCTTGTTCCAATAAAAAGTATCACATTATCTACCTTGTGTACTTAAACAATGTTCAAAATGATGGCTTGGTGGTTATTTTTGGTGCATTTTTACTGTGTTGTTATCTTAACTCTCGTTTAACTTACGCAACCATTTTCAAAGTTATAAACATGTACTCTTTATACGCCAAACTAAATCACAATCTCTTCTCCCTCTTTGCTCCAGCAACACTTTGAAAAGATGGGTAGTTTACAAAGTTCCAAAGTGCTAAATGAATGTAGTCATGGTTTATTTTTACTACGTTTTACTGTTTTTTTTTTCAACTAGATAAAATATTTTCAAGAAATAAACACAGCTTTTGATGAATCTTATGCAAGAAAATAAAAAGCAGGTAAAAACAACTACAAGCATCGCTTATTACTGAAAGTATATAATATGTGAAAACAGTCTTTTTATGCAGAGGAAAGACGGTGATAACAATCACTGTGATTACCAATCAGTGCACGACTGATTATATTTGCACATGCCATCTCTTTAATTACAAATATATACAAACGTCTGTACAAATATATAAAAATATATTTTCCCTATCCAACAGGCCTCACTGTGATTGCACATGGTCTACAAGCCTGTCCACAGGAAGCTCAGGTCATGAGAAAATAAAAAGGGCTATTGCTGTTGCCAGGCATTAAACAGGAGAAGCTGTGGCAGAATGGAGCCCCTGCTCAGCAAGACTCTGATACATTTACATGGCAGTATTCACAGATATCAGGTCTCCAAGGTCATTCAGGTATCTCTATTAAGGGAGATTAGATGCTTAGATGCAGTTAGAGGTCTGCGCTGATGTCAAGAAGACAGCATTGCCTACTGAAAGTATAAAAATAGAAGGTTTTCTCCCCAAGAACTTCATTAACAAATGCTCGACATGCAGGTCATATGTGTTTACTGTTGCTCTTTTGACAGAGGAAGGAAAAGCAGTCCACATTAGCAAACTTGGATTCAGAAAAGGCTTGCACAAAGGTTGCAAGCTGATCTCCAGTGCACTAGCAAGAAATCATAAGCAGAAGTACCATTGCAATGTTTCTTAAGGTCTCACTGGGGGAATAATTTTAATTTGTTGCCAGGCCTCCCTTGGATCTAGATAGGGGCTGTCCAAGAGATGTGCTGCATGAGACCATCTCCCCAGCCAACTCTGACCACTTTGTGGGCTGTGGCATCTGGCTCTGGGCCTTCTGGAAGAATCAGATTTGCAATGAGCTTTCATCACTTCATAATCACAAAAGTCACAACTCAGCTGAGTGGATGATACAGGGCTGCAAGATTCACTAAGGCATATATAAGGTGCCTTGTTTTTTTCATCTATTTCAGTTTACTTTAGAAATCTGAAATTTCCTCTGAAAAACTGATTGAAAAAATCTGAAATTTCCACTGAAAAACTGAAAAAAATGATTTTAAAAGCTGGTTATCTGCTGAAGGGAAAGACAAAGTTACAGAGTCTGAGTATAGAGCATGTTGACTAGACTGCAAAGAAAAATGGTTAGTTGGAGAATCCACAGGCAGAATTTTGTTGATTTTTTTTCTTCCTTTTTTCCCAATTTCAGTGAAAATGTTAGCCCACTCTCTGAAAGCCACTCTGTTCCGAGAGCTTTATGTGTCTAGAAAGATTTGAGCAGACTGTACCCTCCTTTGGTCTTTACTAGTGGCCTCTTGAAGGATTTCGTCTGCCTCCAAAGTGTCTGCTTGGTAGGAGACGTACCTCCCCGACCATATTTGCTGGTAAATTCTGCAGTAGGCAGATATCTTTGATACCCTCAGGAGATGCTGCAAAATTGCAATATGTGCTGACCAGGTAACCAGTCTCTGTAGCTTAACAGTGCATGCCTTGCTAGGTGGGAGCCTTCATTAGGAAGCAAAGAAGATTTGTCACCCAAGCCAGAGTAAGGGAAGCCAGCAGTAGAAATGGAATTAGGACAAAAAAATCATAAAGTTCATAATGTTGCTACAAACTTTATAGTCTGTTAATGGCTTGAAGAGAGCTTTAATTTAGGTCTCGGTCAAACCCAAAATGTAGCCAAGATCAGGTGTGACATGAAAAAGTGGGATGTCCGCTATCAGTTGCAGGGTTCCTGTTCAGGTATTAAAATGCTCCTGGTAGAGAAAGAGGAGCTTAACTATTGAGCAAGAAGCCAAGTTTGGGAGGTGTGAGGAAAAACAAATGCTGCCACAAAAAAATGTTAGTTTTGCAGATATTGCTTATACTACTCACTCTGGATTTTAGATAAGGAACCTTTATGGCATCCTCTAAACCTGTGGGAAGGGAGCAGGCAGTGCAGCAGGATTTCTGCCTGGTGGCCAGAAAGTGTGTCTTCTGTGAGACGAAGGAGGGAGTCTGTCTATAAAAGCAGCTACTTCTACTTACATTTATTCTGGCTCCGCTTAGTTATCCATTCCTAGATAAATTCTTTTAAGCATGGTGCCAGAACTCCAAGGTGCTGGTCAAATTTTGCAAGCTGCCTGCATGACTCACCTCCTTTCTGAGATTACTGACAAAATAGAAAATAAATGTCTAGTGGGACGGACAGCATTTGGCAAGCTCGTGCTGTCATTTTTGTGAATCAGAATGGCTCACTTACTTACAGTGTCTTTCTTCAGGTGTAGCGTTTATTTGATAGGGGCTGTCAAGATAAATGTATGACAGGGGCTCTGCTAAGTGCAAGGAGGTGTAACAGTAATTGAGCCTATCATGTCAAGGAAACAGTGTCGCTGCAGACATTTTTCAGGTAGTAGCACAATGGTGAGTCCACCAGACAGACAGAGAGTGCAGGATCTGAGGTGAACAATAATTTTGGAGAGTGCAGCTAAGGATGAGCTCAGAATAGTGGAGGCTTCCCTCACACAGGAGGATTCGAGGGACAATCCCAAAGAATAAAATTATCTGGATCCACTGGGAAGCCTCCATGTCGTGGAATAGGATCAGGAGGGTTCAGCAAGCAGCACTCACAGCACCCCCTGTACCAAGCCGAGCTCCAGGTCAACCACTGTCGGGGACTCCCAGCCAGGTGTGGCATACCCTGCAGAACCATGGGACATGTGGAACATTGTGAAAGGTCCCTGGAACCTCTTCTTGCTGCTCACTGGAAGTGCTGGAAAGTGCCCATTTGTACTAGGAACCCTTAAATGCTGGCTTTTGTGGAGCAGAATCCCTGCTGGGTGTTTGGTGTGGGTAGCTCCCATGACTCATGCGGCAAGCACAATTTTTACTGGATGAGGAGTTCCTGCGGATGGAAGAAGGGCTGAGGTCAAGATGTAGGTGGTTTGGATTGAATTAGATGGGTTTAGGGTAGTGAACAAAATCCTGTCTATGAACATAAATGAAAAAGCTGACCTTGAGCTCCCTAGTTGCTGACTGCAGTAGCCCTTTTCTGTAAACATGTGCAGTAGATGGCACTTGCATGACAATTTGTGTCTGGTCACACACCTAATATCTATAATGGGACTCACCAATAATACAGTGAAGGCTAAAACCTAATTAACAGGACCAGAGTATTGCTGGAATATATTTCAGTCTTTACTGAAGAAGTCACAATTATTCATAAGTGAATAATTGATTAACACCTCTGTAGGTTTTCTTCTGAACTTTCTGCTGTAGTTCTACATAAAGCCCTGCTGAGAAAAAGGGTTGGCATGGACACTTCAGCTAGGTGCCACACAGACAAGATTGACGAGCAGCCAGTGTATGCACAATAAAATGAAAACAGTTGATGGAAGGATTCTGCGAGGAAGACTCTTTCTAAAGGTGATATTTCCATGGCTCTGGACAGGAAAACAGAGGGCAAAAGGCCATTCTATTCTTTCAACATCAGATATTTAAAACATTTCTAGAAGTGTTCTTCCAATGCACGAGCAAAATTTAGTGGTTATCAAAGGCAAAGAATGTAGCTCATGCATGAGAGGTCATAGTTTGCTTGATGCAGTTTTGATGAAGCTTCTTGACAGAAGTCTCCTAAGCAGCAAATAAATAACTCAGACTGCTCAGAAAGCACATCAGAAAGCTGGCTGGCTAAGGCAATTGGGAATATGAGAGCAAAGAAACGTATAATACAGGTCAGCAGTTCATATCCAGCCCACTGCTTTGTTAGCCATAGTTCATGCTGGCTTTGGACCTTTATGAAGTAGGCGTGCTAGCCTGGCTCAAAATATGCTTCTGGAAAGAAAGTCTTCAAAAGAATTTACACACTTATCTCTTAAAAAGATCCTTCTTCCAGAATTGCAACACAGGGCTAGACTGGAATGGAAAAACGCTGTCCCTGGCTATTGTTCATTTCTAAGAAAGAGACAATAAGCAAATTGTACGAACAATGGATAGCAATCTGGCACCTTTCTCGAGAATTAAAAGGAACTTAGTAAAGCTAGGAAAAAAAAAAAAAAAGGGGTTGGCACTTGGCAAACTTAGGCAAATAACTTAGAGAGGGGGCATCATCCCAACCAGCTATTTCCCTAATCTCATTGTTTTTATTCTTTTGTTCATCGAAATTTCCAATATCTTCATTTGTATTCATAAACCTGCTGCATATATTTAAGACAGTTATATTCATAGCAGAGTGGTTTTGGAAGAGGTTAGTGTCAGAACTGAGGAAGCATTGTTTATTTTTTGTCTTTGCATCGTATTACAATATCCTAGAATCTTTTCTTTCTCCATTTGCATCAGCTTTTTGTAATGCAAAGAGATTCTGACCTAAATTCTGGGAGAAAATATCATTGCTTGAATGTATGATGATTAAGCCTTTAATTTCAGCATCTATAGTCCTGGACATTTGATTTCTCTGTATCAATGTGTGGACTTCACAAATATGTTCTCCTTTTTCTCCTGACACTCAGTAAAGAGAACACTCTTATATTTCAGAGTGAAACGGGAATAATGAAAATTGCTTATGCAGATGTAGATGAGAAATGAGACAATATTTTCTGTTTCAACCAAGACAGGCTAAATTGGTCCTTATTTTCATTTGAATCCTTTGAATTCAATGGGTAGGATTTGGTATGGATGTGATTGCAGGAAAAATGCTCACTACAAACATGGGCTAAATTTTTGTATAATTTTACCACATATTATAGAGAACTCCACACAGGCCTTGTCCTCTGTCTGCATCGACGATGTCGACAGAGACAGTATTTTGGATAGGCTGTATGGTTGAGCAGTAAGCAGTGTATCAATATACCTTTCAGACAGGAATGGGAGAAGAAGCTGAGGAGGGCCATTTCCTGGGGTGAGGGAACTAGAAGGAGAAGAGTACGTGTACACAAGTGGAGTGAATGATGAAAGGTCTGGCTTGGCCTGCTGAAAGGTCATTTGGGGCTGCTCTCAGCAGGCAGGCATTTTCTTTAAGAAAATCACAGGTCGAATGAATTTTAAAATCAACTTTGTGGATATGTTAAAAAAGGAGGTTATTGTTGGAAACAAAGCTAAACTTTGGGAATCCAGAATTAAAGAAATCGAGGGTGGAGTACCAGGGAGAATAGAGAAGTTAGAGAAATGTTCCGTCCTGATGATATGATCATGCTGACTTTGTCAACACCTCATTTTCATCACAATTACTAGTAATTTGAGTCATTTATTTAATTATTCTTTGATAGGTGGATATTTAATCCAGAATAGGAAAACATTACTGATGGTTAAACTATGTTTGTGGTTAACTGTGATTAGCTAATAATTTTTCCTATTTATGTCCTGACTCATTTCACTTTAATAATTACTTACAAAACTCTCCCCTTCAAATACATGAGCAAAACCACAATGGAAATCATAGTGCTTGTTCCACCATGTTATTGAAACTCTTCGTAGGAAAACTCAGGGCACAGAGGTGGCTAGAGCAAGGGAGTAGCATAGGAATTTTGGTCTGTGCTTTTTGTTTCTATCTCTGAGCTTGTATGATCACAAGAAAATTCTTTAACCTTTAATGCTCCTTGCCAAACCAAGCTTACATTTATCCCCACCTGTGTTGAGTTTAATCAAGCTTAGTTAATTTCCGTAAACTGCTTTGGTCAGTTTATTTAAATGCATAGGCTTCAGTAAAGTTAACTCTTGGTTATTATACTTTCCAATGCTGAGATGAAAGTTGAATGAACATAAAATTTTGAAATAGAGAAGCAACACTACACAGAATCCTTGGAAAAACAAACAAACAAACAAACTACACATCCTCTGTATGCTTCATCTTTCTTAATTTTCCCTAAGGAAAAAAAAAAAAAAGAAATATGTCAAGAAGAAGGATATTTGGCCAATTTATTTTAAGGAAGAAAGAAAGCAAAATTTCTTCCTGAAAACTAGGACAATTCTATCAAAAAGTAGGACAGCCTACTGCACATTAAGTGCCTTTGGATTATGCATATTGCATCCCACTTACTTCACACACACAGTTCCAGTGACTTCAAAGTGGGACTTCCCTCATGAGCTAACTGAGCAAGTCTCATCCCACAAGATAAAGCTGTCGTACCATACGAAAAGCAGAGTCAGAATATATACTCATCATGGAAACAATCTGGAGAGCAGCTACAACTGCTTGAGCCCATGAAAAGAAAGACAATGTTAGATCAAACCAGATGAGAAAAAAAAAGTGGATCAGTGATGGTTACACTGATTAAAATTCTAGATCTATTTGAGCAACTAAACTTAAACTCAAAATAATTGTGCAAAATCTGTGAAATCTGTGTGCCTCTGAGTTAAGCATAGGGACCAGATCATTTTCAGTCTTGGCAAAGGGCGCAAAAAGCACAGCATGATGGAGAAAAAGAACAAGAAAGTTTTGTCTTCCTGCTAGCCTTCTCATCAAGACAGAACATTTGTGTTTTGGGTTTCTTTTTCTAATGCATTAATGGATAAGTGAGATTCTAGTTTTCAGAGAGCAGCTTAAGGATTGTTTTCAAGCCCTCTCCAGGAGGAACAGATCTGTAAGCACATTATGCACAGAGTGATAAATTGTACTCTGGGAGGTAAAGTTTGGGTGGGTAGACTTTGCTCTCTCAGAGGTGCATGGTCCAAGCAACTGGATCTGGGCTAGGAAATTGCTCACCTTCAGAGGGAACATGGAGCCCTGAATTAAGCCACTTATCTCCTTATACTGTGCTTGGGATGCTAGTTTGCACAGCATGGGATTCATAACCACCAGCACCTTGAGACAGATATTACCTGAGCGAGGAAATAGAAAGTACCAAGAAGAAGGGCACTTGTGAATCTCATTCTTCTGGGGAGTTTAATGCTGCCCCAAGTCTGCTTCGAGGTGCCCCGTAAAAAACAGGACTCTGAGGTTCTAACTCTCCCTCAAGCTGATGCCTAAATTGCTGTCAGGGGACAGCAGGAGAGGGACTGCTGCCCCAAGCAAGGGGTGAGGACCTGGGAGCCAAGGGTGGCCCCTGCACAGGCCCTGCACTTAGCGCACAGAGGTGGGTGCTGCAAGAAGGGTCTATTGGCAGCCTCAGGCACAGCACCAGAGAGGGCCCAGCCAGAGGGGTCCCACTAGGAGCAGCAGGAGGTGGGGCTGGAGACACAGCTGGAGACAAGGCTACGTGCACACTGATCTTACACAGGTGCTGTTGAAACCTCCCAATACAGATGAAGTCCTGTCATGCACAGTAGTCAAACTCTAGCTGCCAAGAATCAGTAAAAACTCACATATATAGACCTTCAGGCACATAAAGCAGTTGTTCCTAATACATGGTGTGTAGCCTGCACAATATAGGCTGCAACTCAACCAGTATATTTAGGACTTGTCTTTCATTTCTCAATATAATTATTCATGATACTGACAAGTAAAACTTGAGTAAGAAGAGTGACTAGAGAGTATAGCGAGAGGAACTGTCCTAATGGAGAGGATTTGAAAGTTGATAATAGTTTCTTGACTCAGAATGTTTGACCTGCTGTCCTGAAGGATACTGCAGGTAGTATCAAAAACTATAGTCCTCAAACTGATATCAAAATCATGCCCAAATTCTATTTAGCTGCTGGAGTCCATATCTGGATATAAGGCAAATAAGCTCCGTGTGTCAGATCCCCATCTCTGAAACAATACTAAACTAATCAGAAGATGCTGCAATATTAAAGCGCAGGGCCCTGAAGGCAGTAATAGACCTTAGTTCCCTGATCAGCCTCACCTGAGACCTCTCTGCCCAGTATCACTATTTCGGGTTGGGCCTCTATGACTGTGCTCTTTTGCAGTGGTGTCTGTGCTCAGCCCTGCTTCTCAGGGCCTTGATTTGCTGGCAAGACTTTGAGAATGGACCCTGAGCATTCTGACTTTGATGTCTGGTCCCCATCTCCTGGGAGGACCTTAGGATTACGTTACAGGTATACCTGCCTCCTAAGTGGACTCCAGGGCCTTTGTATGACAATCGCTGTATTTATCTCTAGATATAATTGTAAAAGGAAGCTTCCCTCCATCTATGTCAGGAGCAAGGGTAAGTGTTTCGGGAAGAAAAAAATCCTATGCTTTTCCTTAAATTATGTTTGAAAGATATAATAAAAGGCCTAAGCAAGTTAGGGAAGATGGTGGCTGGGAAGAGCAACTCATTCCTCAGAGTGAGAGGGTAGGAGCCAGTAAATTCTGGCGTGTCATTTGCATTTGGGAAGTTGTGTAGAAAGATAGATCCTCATGGAAGCATCCAAGATTACTGAAAGATATTGATTCTCAGAAAAACAAGCAAACAAAAACCAACAGCAACAACGGCAACAAAAAACCCCCCAAATAACAGCAACAAAAGCCCTAAGCTAATGAAAGGATTTGCTGCAGGGACAGCCAATAACAGCTGATTCCAGGTCCCATGGTAACAGGGAAGCATGAACCAGATGGCTTACTAGCTGAAACTATCAACACACAGGTATCTCCAAAGACATTAAGAGGTGAAGTAACATCTCTTCGCAAATTCCTGTGCAGTAAGTGAAGCTGTCTTCATCTATCTCATAGTGAAATGGGGCAGACTGCATAAGAACTGGTGAAACTACAGAAAGATGCCAGTCAGATTCATGATGAGAATGCAGGGCTTCTGGCTACTGTGCTTCTGGGTACTCCTATTTGTGGGGCTGGGGAGGGGGGAAAAGATTTAAATTCTCTTAAAATACATACCACCTATCCATTAATGACTGAGAATCTAAGTATCCATAAGTCCATAACAATTGCATGGATCTAGCAAGCACATAGTTTACCTTTTTCAGGTATTTTCAGGTTGCTTTTAAGAGAAAGTGAATGAAGAATTGGGTAACTTCTACGTGGAATTGTTCATTACAGATATTTGTTGATGCTGCTGTAAACAAAGGGCGCAGTTATCTGCTATTGCCTCTGCGTATGTTGAAAGTAGGAAGCTAAGAGAAAATATCCATCTGTTTTTTCCAAAGCTATCGTAATATTCATCTTTTCCATTTAACTGCCGAAGTTATAAATTTGTGACTAGTCACTTAGGCTGAAGAAACTATTTTCTACTTACCTTTTCTTCCTAACATTTACCAGAGCAAATCAGCAGAGCAAATAGCAGAGATGCTACTGTGAAAACAGGCAAAATACTTTGTAATATTGAATTAAATGATCCTCTAGAATTCCAGTTTAATAAAGCAAGAAAACGATTAGACTGATGTAGGAGAGGTGATACTTTGCATTAATCTTTTCCTGTAGAAAGATAGAAGTTAGACTTTATCATAGACTTCTAAGTGGGCTTATTGTTTTCTCTCATCTGTTCAAATTTCCCAACACACACCCCTGGTGAATGTAATTATTACTAATGATAGCCTCCATCATATGAATCTTGCCCAAATACGTTGTATATATGATCAATAGATTTACTGTAATGAGCAGCACATCAAATAGAAGGGGTTTAATGGAGTAAAAAAAAAAATAAAGAAGCATAGTCTAGAGTTCCAGTGAAATTTTGGACCTCAGTTGTTAAAATATACACACAAATAAGTATATTTTCCGGAGCTGGAGATAAGTGCCAGGTATATTCAAATACATAAATATTTAGGCTCAGACACTTCAGACTTCAAACCAAAAAACATATCATGAGGACATTGTGACTATTAAAAACTACATTTTTTTAAAAAAAAATCATCTTTCCTAGCTAGTTTTTAACTTCTGAATTCTTTGATTACCATTTTCTGAAACAAAATATCCTTTGTACACTTGGTGACTGAGGAACTTCTGCCTGTTGTCTCAGCAATTCCATCATATGTTGAAACATTTTTTGTTAGATAATTAAGGCATATTTTCTCTAAACATTAACCCTAATAACTGTACTTGAAACCATCATCTGGTTGAAACCATCATCTGAGAATCACTTAAGTCCTGAAAATGGATGCAATAATTTGTCTGTAACCTTGGGGAGTCCATTTTTTTCAGCAAATGCTTCCACCACTACTGTTCTTTAATTTTAAGAAAACGTGCAATGTGCAAGTGGCATTTACTACCTCTTTGCTTGCCCTTTCAAAATGTTCAGTTCCTTTCTAAGCAGCTGCCAGTGGCTTTTTTTCCCACTTTGTGTGTGTGTCTCCATCCACCCACCTTGATATTCTCTTCTTGATTTGGGTCTCAAAAGGAGCCCTTTTTACAGATCCTGGGAAAGATCTGCATACATCTCAGAATGAAAATCCACTGCCAAATGAGCAAATTGCGTGCAGGTGCCAAGGTGTCTTGCTCTTTCGTACCACAAAGGAGAGGTTCCCAGTAAAGCAAAGGAAGATCATTATACAGGAGAGAAGGAGAGAGAGGGAAAAAAAAAAGTGGGATCCGTTGACAGAAAGTACAGTTTGGATGCCATCACACATACCTTGTTCCTTTTCCCTCCCCATCTCCTCTCCTCAGCATGACTGCCTGTTCAGGGTTTTATTTTCAGAAAAATATTTGGCACTCATATCCAAGAAGAGAAGCAAATATGCAGAGAAAACTTAGCTGAAGTAAGTGAGCGCTCCTATTCAAAATTCTGTGGCTGGATGAATGGAGAAGTGACAACAGTGATGAATAAATAGTGCCTGGGCCTGCCAAAACCCAGCATTAGAAAGTATAAACAAAGCAGTACTGAAAACAGATGGGTTCATTTTAAGTTTTATCCCCTTTCAGTCAAGGGATGCTAATGAGGCAACTTCTCTTTGTACTGTGACCCTGACACATTGTGTGCTAATAGCAGTGAGGAGCTGGAGTGACGTGGGCTCTGGTGCCAGCGCGCCGCTGCCTGCCCCCGCCCTCCAGCAGCAAGCACTTATTGCCAAAACTACAAAAAGCACCAGTTCCCCTGCTGAGTAATGATAGCAGCAAATTGCAATAGGCATCAGAGCTGTGTAATCTCACAGCATTGGGCGTTGTATTGGTACCGAGTTATCTTTTGGAAAAGCTAAAGCAATTAGGGGGGTCTGATTGCAGGGGGCAGGTTGCTGAGATGCATTGAAATCTGATAACGTTGTAGGCGCATGGAAACTGCTCTATCAAATCAGACCTGTTGCCTACTTACTTTGATGATAGGCAAAACTCAGTAGGTACCAGAGGCAGTCAGTTTGGCCATTGGCATTGATACAGTAGGACGACTTCTTCCTATAGGAATAATTCTCCACCTGACCCTTTTTGAACCTAAGTAGCAAAGTCTGATATTAAAAATACATATCATCGGAGCTGCAACACTCAAAGAACAAAGCGAGATCTTAAATATAATTGTTATGCTTAAAAAAAAAAATCTAGATTTGAAAATTGTGTAACTTTGAGGAAATCTGGTCCATATACTCAAAACATAATGATGTTTCTAGAGAAAAGAAGCCAAAGCAGAATGTTATGGATAATATTTTTAGAAACAAAATAATAGCAAAACAAACAAACAAACAAACAAAAAACAGCCTTTCTGATGACAATCACTTTGTTCTTAAAAACTGCAGGGAAACTTTCTAGTAGCAGACTCCAAATTTCTTATGGCCTAATCCTCTTTCGAGACTGCTGATGATCTGCTTCTTCTCTGCCAGATCTCCAGTGCCATCTCTTTCTTTTCTGTGACTTGGCACTGCTTCCTCTTGGAAGGAGTGTGTTCATCTTCCACTCCTGCTTCAGTTTTCTCCTTGCCCCACTAATGGCTACAACACAGTTATTAGTATTAAAAAAAAGATACATTATGTAGTATTTTCAGAAGCGATGTACACAGTCTGTGTGCTAACAGATGAAGTGCCTTCTGATAGAGATTAATAATAATAATAAAAAAAATCCCTTTTCACCCCTATTACCGTCCCAGACATCATGAAGATGATTTCTGGCCTCCAATCCTGTTCTGGGAGACTGACATGGAGCCTTTGTATGATTATGTCTTTCACAGGTAGCACTGGTGTGATCCATGTGAGGACATCTGCTAGCTGGAACGCCACTCACTTGTGGAAAACAAATGTTTTATAGCTAAGGCAAAGGATATATATGACAGTAGAAAGTAAGATTATTTTAAAGAGAACCCAAGTGAAAACAAGCTTTTGAGTTCTCAGCCAGCAGGGAAATCAAAATGTAAAACAAATGTGTTTGAATACGCAAAACATGACACACTGCTTTCCACAACCCATCTTCAATATACTCAGTTATCTTACAAGGGATGTAATAATTGACTTCTTTTTTGTGTGCATATTTATATATATATAAATAAAATGAAAATGTTCTATAATACTTTCATGTTCTAATATATACAATATAAATATATAATAATTTAGTACTACATAAAAATGTAGTAGTGTTATTGAAGAATTGACCCCAATTCGTAGAACACATGAGAGCAAGAAGCCTAATGGCCTTTTGTTTGCCTAGGGAGTTCTGCAGAAAGGAGCTTACTAACGTAATATTGCTGCCTTCTGCTGTCATCTCTTAGATTATCTATGACCTAGTGACTGGGCCAAATTCACGAATGAGTTCTACGTCATCTCCTAATCAGATGTGGTCATGCTATGTAATTTTCCTTGCCTTAGCAGAGGGAAAAGAAGAGGAAATATTCACTACTGTTTGGTTATTTTTGAAATCAAAATCACATCTCAAACCCTTTGTTTTGGTGTTCTTTCTTGGCCCTTATTTGCTTTTGTGTAGGCATTTTGATAGTGCTGTTGGGCTTGTGTTTGCTTACCAAGAGGACCGTGATATCAAATATGTAATTTCTTGACCAAGTCGGGGTTTGACGAGACTGCAAAAGAAAAGGCTGTATCCCACATTCATCAGCACATCTGGTACATTTTCCTGCATATTGCTGCAATTTTCTTGAATTAGGTGGCCCAGTGGGTTTCTGTCAGCAGAAAGATTAGAAGAGTCATATAAGGCGAGCAATTACTGAGTCTCCCAGGGATGGTCCAACCACAAGGAATATTCCTAATTTAAAGAAGCTATAACTGCCAGTATTTTTTTTCCTTAATCCTTTCAAAGTTTGACTATCAAATGCAATAATAAAATCTATTCCCCGTTGTTCTTGTTCAGAGACTGTGCCTAATCCTTGAATTACTGGCATCCGTACATCATTTTAATGGTAAATTACAGTTGGGCTATGCTAACCCCAAAGCGTGAGTAAGAACTGTTTCTAAACGATTGGGAGCTTCTTGGCACTTTATAGATGATTTATAATAATTGGTTTAGTCCTCATTCTCTTTTCATAGATTATGTGATTTTTTTCTCTTTTCCTAACATTAGAGCCTGTGGACCATTTTTGTGTTGAGAAAATATTTTCACGAAAATTTGTTTTCATCTAAAACTCTTTTTTTTTGTTGATTTTTTTCCCTTACTGAAAACTTCCTCTTTTCTTCCTCCCCAGTATTATCAGAGGAATGATGAAAAAACCTGTAATACTAATATTCATTAAACATTTCAAAGGGGAAAATATTATTTTCTGAACAACTCTAAAGTAATTTAAATTTCAGAATTATTTTAACTACTATTTTCATCATAAGGGTAATACATAAGATTAGATTATACTTTTCAAAACATTAATGTATCTTCTGCCTAGTTCTCTAATAATATGTTCTGTAATAGCCTAAAAAAGAGCCTAAGCATGAGCATGTGGGAAGAAATAAAGTAGGTAAAAATGTGAGCAAAATTTGTCGTACTACTCTGTGTCACTACTAAATTAGATTGATGATCTGTTTGTATGTCTTTTAAGAGCTATTCTCCTTTAAAATGAAAGCAAATAATGATTTTGTCATCTGAAGGATGAGGAGAAAGTCATAAAGTTCAAAACTGACTTTGCTTCTTAAAAAGGATATCTTGAAGGATTTTTGCCTATGACATGGTTTTCCAAAGAATACTAAAATTAGAACTTCATTTAGACAAGGCCTAAAATTTTTATAGTGTTCTCATATTTACACACAGGAGTCAACTTATCCATTGACTGTTGTGTTTCTACAACTTTGTTGGTTTGAGTACTAGCAATTATACAATAGCTTTGCTCATCATTGTTAGCTCATCATTGTTCTTCATGATTTCTTAATTCTGTGCTGCTAATTGGGAACAGGAGAAAACACAGTTGAGCCACAGGGCAGATGAATGAAACTTTCATTGACTTCATTAAGAATTTCACATGTTTAACTGGGACACCCTCATGAAATGCAGGAAACATTTTCCAACTTGCCTTCTTCCTTGGAGATATCTCAGTTTCTTTTTGAAGTTGGAAAAGTTTCTAAGGCTTTTTCAACAAATGCCACTTTGTAAGTTTGGACTAATAGCCGGAGGTTAACAGGAGAAATAAGATCCAGGGGCTATTTTTAGATGAATATCCTTAATCTGTCTTTGTATATGTAAGTGTGTGAATATAGGTATATGTGAAAATTATATATATGAGCTAAGTGTCTCTGAAATCTGTAGGACACATTGTATAACACCCTGGCATTTTATAGAAGACAGTAGTCATCTCTAGCTCCCTATGTTTAAGATAATAACACATACAAGAGAAAACAAACGTTTTGCCTATCTATCTCACTTGTTCTATTTGATACATGTATTCTCTTTTAATGACTTTTACCTTGATATTCATTAACAATTTACAGTAAACGGTATTGCAAGATAGAAGTTCAAATGCCCTTTCAATCATACGAGATAAAGTGTACCCACTTTAGGGAGAGCAGCAGTGACAGCTACCATAAGCAGTTTTAAAAAACGTGAAGTATCATTAATTCAGCAATACATTTAAATGTGGTTCACAGTTCCTCTTTCTCTTTGTTGAGGTCAGTTACTGTTTTGGGGGCTTTTTTTTTTTTCCTTTCTTATACTTCCTAATGTCTGTCTAGAAGAGAGAGGACTTAATAAGTCTAGCAGGCCTAAATATTTTTGACAGTCTTCATTTTAACACAACTCTACATACATTACAACTGTATGTACTTTATATTTCTAAAACACACCAGAACTAATTTTACCACTTTTCTAGCTCTTTTAAATATTTTATGCTTCCTTTTTTTTAACCTTTTATTTTTGTCCAATTGCAAACACTCTGATTTTACATGATTTTATTAATTAGATAATCCCTCCCTTCTATACTGTAACAATGCTAAGCTATTTGACAAACAATATTGAAACTTCTGGTTGGAGAACTTACGGAGTTCTTGTAAGTAGTGGGCATGGGGAAAAAAATTAAATTAAAATGATCTTTCTTGAACTGAGAGGTGAATTGCAGAGTAGTCTTTGAGAACTTACCACAGAGTTTTCACAGTCAGGATTCAACTTGCACTTCCCCTTAAAAGAACAAGTGACTCAGCTTCAACACATACAAACAGGAGCAGAGTTTGATAACTTCCCATGATAATCCTGTTTTAATATAGAAAAAAAATGCCAACTTAGTAAGCTTTTTAAAGCAGCAATACAATTCTAAATCTATTCACATCTTCCAGATACTCAGGGACTTTAATGAAAGTTAATGCTAATCACTAAGTCAATCAAACACAGCCACCTGTGAAAACAGAAATCCTGTGCCCTTAATAATGCATAAGATATGATATAGCCACATTTGCACCACTGGACTCGTAAATTCATTACCTCATTCATCCTAATAAGACTGGGTTTCTAAATCAGAATTGCCAGTAATGCAGGTCATCAATGTGATTTGGTTTGCTTTCTTAAAACACTAGATGTCCTTGCCACTCCCTTTCCCTTTTCCCTCCCTTTGCTGAAATTGTAGAATAAGTTATTAGTCTTCATGTGCTGCTGCAGTGGGCCTCTATATCTGATCTCCATATGTGTGCATGTGTATACACACAGACACGTATGTGTATATATGTTTGTATCTGTTTAGTTTGATCCAGTCAAGTGTGCAGTTCAGTGATCCTGTCTATACACAGAAGTTCACTACATGTGTTTGCAAGTTCAGAACATGTACTTGCAAGATGAGGAACTAAACGCTGAACGAATATGTGAACAATTGAATGGTCTATACACTAGGCTGGATTTTGGCCAGTACCTGAAAAAGCATCTGTTTTATATAAAATATTAAGAGACAAAATGACAGCAATGCTCATGTGTCTTAAAAGTTTGTTTTGCTTCAAGTAGCCAGGAGGGGTATCTTCTTTCACTTTTCTCCTATCATTTCATTCTCAAAGCTGCTTCTCAAAATAATTACTGGTTAATGTCAAAAATTTTACGAAGAGAAGACCCAATTTCATATTGCTGTTGCATGTGAATAAGCTTATTTTTCGCTTACTATTAATATGAGATCTTACGTGTTTACTTTTAGAGTAGGTTACTTATTTAATATGAAAAAAATAGCAGGTAATGCTCTAATATTATACTTAAATGAAAACATCTATCTATTATTCATTTCCCAGTGAGTGAAAATAGCAGAATTTAAAAATAAGCAGCTCAAACATCATCTAATGCTGTAGTCAGTATCAACGTGATGAAAGCATGATGCAACTATTTTTTTTTCTTTTCTCAAATGGATATATTTGCCCTGAATTTTGCCCTGAATAAGCCAATTCTTCCTCAAGCAATTTTGGATCATAACTCTTAATTTA